>JBBPBS010000549.1:6682405-6717766 GCA_037974835.1 Cicer judaicum | reverse complement strand
CAAACAGAACTATTGGATGCACAAGATTTGTTAGAAACCCTAATTGGACAAGGATAAGCCTAGGGAGGATGAAAATGACCTAAATGTTCATCCAATGACACAAAACACCTATTGGATGCACAAGATAGGTTAAAATCCCTAATTGGACAAGAATTGGCCTGAGGAGGACGAAAATGACCTAATTGTTCATCCAATGACACAAACACAACTATTGGATGCACAAGATTGGTTAGAAACCATAATTGGACAAGCATAAGTCTAGGGAGGTCGAAAATTAGCTAATTGTTCATCCAATGACACAAACACAACTAATGGATGCACAAGATTGGTTAAAACCCCTAATTGTTCAAGGATAAGCCTAGGGAGGATGAAAATGACCTAAATGTTCATCCAATGACACAAAACACCTATTAGATGCACAAGATTGGTTAAAAACCCTAATTATACAAGAATTAGCCTAGGGAGGACGAAAATGACCTAAATGTTCATCCAATGACACAAAAACACCTAATGGATGCACAAGATTGGTTAAAAACCCTAATTGGACTACATTAAGTGTAGGGAGGACGAAAATGACCTAAATGTTCATCCAATGACACAAAAACACCTAATGGATGCACAAGATTGGTTAAAAATCCTAATTGGACTACATTAAGTGTAAAGAGGACGAAAATTACCTAAATGTTCATCCAATGACACAAAACACCTATTGAATGCACAACATTGGTTAAAAACCCTAATTGGACAAGAATTAGCCTAGGGAGGACGAAAATGACCTAAATGTTCATCCAATGACACAAAAACACCTAATGGATGCACAAGATTGGTTAAAAATCCTAATTGGACTACATTAAGTGTAGGGAGGACGAAAATGAACTAAATGTTCATCCAACGACCCAAAACACCTATTGGATGCACAAGATTGGTTAGAAACCATAATTGGACAAGCATAAGCCTAGGGAGGTCGAAAATGACCTAATTGTTCATCCAATGACACAAACACAACTATTGGATGCACAAGATTGGTTAGAAACCCTAATTGGACAAGGATAAGCCTAGGGAGGATGAAAATGACCTAAATGTTCTTCCAATGACACAAAACACCTATTAGATGCACAAGATTGGTTAAAAACCCTAATTGGATAAGAATTAGCCTAGGGAGGACGAAAATGACCTAAATGTTCATCCAATGACCCAAAAACACCTAATGGATGCACAAGATTGGTTAAAAACCCTAATTGGACTACATTAAGTGTAGGGAGGACGATAATGACCTAAATGTTCATCCAATGACACAAAACACCTATTGGATGCACAAGATTGGTTAAAATCCCTAATTGGACATGAATTAGCCTAGGGAGGATGAAAATGACCTAAATGTTCATCCAATGACACAAAACACCTATTAGATGCACAAGATTGGTTAAAAACCCTAATTAGACAAGAATTAGCCTAGGGAGGACGAAAATGTCCGAAATGTTCATCCAATGACACAAAAACACCTAATGGATGCACAAGATTGGTTAAAAACCCTAATTGGACTACATTAAGTGTAGGGGGGACGAAAATGACCTAAATGTTCATCCAATGACACAAAAACACCTAATGGATGCACAAGATTGGTTAAAAATCCTAATTGGACTACATTAAGTGTAGGGAGGACGAAAATTACCTAAATGTTCATCCAATGACACAAAACACCTATTGGATGCACAAGATTGGTTAAAAACCCTAATTGGACAAGAATTAGCCTAGGGAGGACAAAAATGACCTAAATGTTCATCCAATGACACAAAAACACTTAATGGATGCACAAGATTGGTTAAAAATCCTAATTGGACTACATTAAGTGTAGGGAGGACGAAAATGAACTAAATGTTCATCCCACGACTCAAAACACCTATTGGATGCACAATATTGGTTAAAAACCCTAATTGGACAAGAATTAGCCTAGGGAGGACGAAAATGACCTAAATGTTCATCCAATGACACAAAAACACCTAATGGATGCACAAGATTGGTTAAAAACCCTAATTGGACATGAATTAGCCTAGGGACGTCGAAAATGACCTAATTGTTCATCCAATGACACAAACACAACTATTGGATGCACAAG
This sequence comes from Cicer judaicum, assembly GCA_037974835.1. NCBI lineage: Eukaryota > Viridiplantae > Streptophyta > Magnoliopsida > Fabales > Fabaceae > Cicer > Cicer judaicum. The sequence goes on along the minus strand of JBBPBS010000549.1, from coordinate 6,715,650 downwards.
ATTGGTTAGAAACCATAATTGAACAAGCATAAGTCTAGGGAGGTCGAAAATGAGCTAATTGTTCATCCAATGACACAAACACAACTATTGGATGCACAAGATTGGTTAGAAACCCTAATTGGACAAGGATAAGCCTAGGGAGGATGAAAATGACCTAAATGTTCATCCAATGACACAAAAACACCTAATGGATGCACAAGATTGGTTAAAAACCCTAATTGGACTACATTAAGTGTAGGGAGGACGAAAATGACCTAAATGTTCATCCAATGACACAAAACACCTATTGAATGCACAAGATTGGTTAAAAACCCTAATTGGACAAGAATTAGCCTAGGGAGGACGAAAATGACCTAAATGTTCATCCAATGACACAAAAACACCTAATGGATGCACAAGATTGGTTAAAAACCCTAATTGGACATGAATTAGCCTAGGGAGGACGAAAATGACCTAATTGTTCATCCAATGACACAAACAGAACTATTGGATGCACAAGATTGGTTAGAAACCCTAATTGGACAAGGATAAGCCTAGGGAGGATGAAAATGACCTAAATGTTCATCCAATGACACAAAACACCTATTGGATGCACAAGATAGGTTAAAATCCCTAATTGGACAAGAATTAGCCTAGGGAGGACGAAAATGACCTAATTGTTCATCCAATGACACAAACACAACTACTGGATGCACAAGATTGGTTAGAAACCATAATTCGACAAGCATAAGTCTAGGGAGGTCGAAAATGCGCTAATTGTTTATCCAATGACACAAACACAACTATTGGATGCACAAGATTGGTTAAAACCCCTAATTGTTCAAGGATAAGCCTAGGGAGGATGAAAATGACCTAAATGTTCATCCAATGACACAAAACACCTATTAGATGCACAAGATTGGTTAAAAACCCTAATTAGACAAGAATTAGCCTAGGGACGACGAAAATGTCCTAAATGTTCATCCAATGACACAAAAACACCTAATGGATGCACAAGATTGGTTAAAAACCCTAATTGGACTACATTAAGTGTAGGGAGGACGAAAATGAACTAAATGTTCATCCCACGACCCAAAACACCTATTGGATGCACAAGATTGGTTAAAAACCCTAATTGGACAAGAATTAGCCTAGGGAGGACGAAAATGACCTAAATGTTCATCCAATGACACAAAAACACCTAATGGATGCACAAGATTGGTTAAAAATCCTAATTGGACTACATTAAGTGTAGGGAGGACGAAAATGAACTAAATGTTCATCCCACGACCCAAAACACCTATTGGATGCACAAGATTGGTTAAAAACCCTAATTGGACATGAATTAGCCTAGGGAGGACGAAAATGACCTAAATGTTCATACAATGACACAAAAACACCTAATGGATGCACAAGATTGGTTAAAAACCCTAATTGGACTACATTAAGTGTAGGGAGGACGAAAATGACCTAAATGTTCATCCAATGACACAAAACACCTATTGGATGCACAAGATTGGTTCAAAACCCTAATTGGACTACATTAAGTGTAGGGAGGACGAAAATGACCTAAAGGTTCATCCAATGACACAAAACACCTATTGGATGCACAAGATTGGTTAAAAACCCTAATTGGACAAGAATTAGCCTAGGGAGGACGAAAATGACCTAAATGTTCATCCAATGACACAAAAACACCTAATGGATGCACAAGATTGGTTAAAAACCCTAATTGGACATGAATTAGCCTAGGGAGGACGAAAATGACCTAATTGTTCATCCAATGACACAAACAGAACTATTGGATGCACAAGATTTGTTAGAAACCCTAATTGGACAAGGATAAGCCTAGGGAGGATGAAAATGACCTAAATGTTCATCCAATGACACAAAACACCTATTGGATGCACAAGATAGGTTAAAATCCCTAATTGGACAAGAATTGGCCTGAGGAGGACGAAAATGACCTAATTGTTCATCCAATGACACAAACACAACTATTGGATGCACAAGATTGGTTAGAAACCATAATTGGACAAGCATAAGTCTAGGGAGGTCGAAAATGAGCTAATTGTTCATCCAATGACACAAACACAACTAATGGATGCACAAGATTGGTTAAAACCCCTAATTGTTGAAGGATAAGCCTAGGGAGGATGAAAATGACCTAAATGTTCATCCAATGACACAAAACACCTATTAGATGCACAAGATTGGTTAAAAACCCTAATTATACAAGAATTAGCCTAGGGAGGACGAAAATGACCTAAATGTTCATCCAATGACACAAAAACACCTAATGGATGCACAAGATTGGTTAAAAACCCTAATTGGACTACATTAAGTGTAGGGAGGACGAAAATGACCTAAATGTTCATCCAATGACACAAAAACACCTAATGGATGCACAAGATTGGTTAAAAATCCTAATTGGACTACATTAAGTGTAAAGAGGACGAAAATTACCTAAATGTTCATCCAATGACACAAAACACCTATTGGATGCACAACATTGGTTAAAAACCCTAATTGGACAAGAATTAGCCTAGGGAGGACGAAAATGACCTAAATGTTCATCCAATGACACAAAAACACCTAATGGATGCACAAGATTGGTTAAAAATCCTAATTGGACTACATTAAGTGTAGGGAGGACGAAAATGAACTAAATGTTCATCCAACGACCCAAAACACCTATTGGATGCACAAGATTGGTTAGAAACCATAATTGGACAAGCATAAGCCTAGGGAGGTCGAAAATGACCTAATTGTTCATCCAATGACACAAACACAACTATTGGATGCACAAGATTGGTTAGAAACCCTAATTGGACAAGGATAAGCCTAGGGAGGATGAAAATGACCTAAATGTTCTTCCAATGACACAAAACACCTATTAGATGCACAAGATTGGTTAAAAACCCTAATTGGATAAGAATTAGCCTAGGGAGGACGAAAATGACCTAAATGTTCATCCAATGACCCAAAAACACCTAATGGATGCACAAGATTGGTTAAAAACCCTAATTGGACTACATTAAGTGTAGGGAGGACGATAATGACCTAAATGTTCATCCAATGACACAAAACACCTATTGGATGCACAAGATTGGTTAAAATCCCTAATTGGACATGAATTAGCCTAGGGAGGATGAAAATGACCTAAATGTTCATCCAATGACACAAAACACCTATTAGATGCACAAGATTGGTTAAAAACCCTAATTAGACAAGAATTAGCCTAGGGAGGACGAAAATGTCCGAAATGTTCATCCAATGACACAAAAACACCTAATGGATGCACAAGATTGGTTAAAAACCCTAATTGGACTACATTAAGTGTAGGGGGGACGAAAATGACCTAAATGTTCATCCAATGACACAAAAACACCTAATGGATGCACAAGATTGGTTAAAAATCCTAATTGGACTACATTAAGTGTAGGGAGGACGAAAATTACCTAAATGTTCATCCAATGACCCAAAACACCTATTGGATGCACAAGATTGGTTAAAAACCCTAATTGGACAAGAATTAGCCTAGGGAGGACGAAAATGACCTAAATGTTCATCCAATGACACAAAAACACCTAATGGATGCACAAGATTGGTTAAAAACCGTAATTGGACATGAATTAGCCTAGGGAGGTCGAAAATGACCTAATTGTTCATCCAATGACACAAAAACACCTAATGGATGCACAAGATTGGTTAAAAACCCTAATTGGACTACATTAAGTGTAGGGGGGACGAAAATGACCTAAATGTTCATCCAATGACACAAAAACACCTAATGGATGCACAAGATTGGTTAAAAATCCTAATTGGACTACATTAAGTGTAGGGAGGACGATAATGACCTAAATGTTCATCCAATGACACAAAACACCTATTGGATGCACAAGATTGGTTAAAATCCCTAATTGGACATGAATTAGCCTAGGGAGGATGAAAATGACCTAAATGTTCATCCAATGACACAAAACACCTATTAGATGCACAAGATTGGTTAAAAACCCTAATTAGACAAGAATTAGCCTAGGGAGGACGAAAATGTCCGAAATGTTCATCCAATGACACAAAAACACCTAATGGATGCACAAGATTGGTTAAAAACCCTAATTGGACTACATTAAGTGTAGGGGGGACGAAAATGACCTAAATGTTCATCCAATGACACAAAAACACCTAATGGATGCACAAGATTGGTTAAAAATCCTAATTGGACTACATTAAGTGTAGGGAGGACGAAAATTACCTAAATGTTCATCCAATGGCACAAAACACCTATTGGATGCACAAGATTGGTTAAAAACCCTAATTGGACAAGAATTAGCCTAGGGAGGACGAAAACGACCTAAATGTTCATCCAATGACACAAAAACACCTAATGGATGCACAAGATTGGTTAAAAACCCTAATTGGACAAGAATTAGCCTAGGGAGGACGAAAATGACCTAAATGTTCATCCAATGACACAAAAACACCTAATGGATGCACAAGATTGGTTAAAAACCCTAATTGGCCTACATTAAGTGTAGGGGGGACGAAAATGACCTAAATGTTCATCCAATGACCCAAAAACACCTAATGGATGCACAAGATTGGTTAAAAATCCTAATTGGACTACATTAAGTGTAGGGAGGACGAAAATGAACTAAATGTTCATCCCACGACCCAAAACACCTATTGGATGCACAAGATTGGTTAAAAACCCTAATTGGACAAGAATTAGCCTAGGGAGGACGAAAATGACCTAAATGTTCATCCAATGACACAAAAACACCTAATGGATGCACAAGATTGGTTAAAAACCCTAATTAGACAAGAATTAGCCTAGGGAGGACGAAAATGTCCGAAATGTTCATCCAATGACACAAAAACACCTAATGGATGCACAAGATTGGTTAAAAACCCTAATTGGACTACATTAAGTGTAGGGGGGACGAAAATGACCTAAATGTTCATCCAATGACACAAAAACACCTAATGGATGCACAAGATTGGTTAAAAATCCTAATTGGACTACATTAAGTGTAGGGAGGACGAAAATTACCTAAATGTTCATCCAATGACACAAAACACCTATTGGATGCACAAGATTGGTTAAAAACCCTAATTGGACAAGATTTAGCCTAGGGAGGACGAAAATGACCTAAATGTTCATTCAATGACACAAAAACACCTAATGGATGCACAAGATTGGTTAAAAACCCTAATTGGACAAGAATTAGCCTAGGGAGGACGAAAATGACCTAAATGTTCATCCAATGACACAAAAACACCTAATGGATGCACAAGATTGGTTAAAAACCCTAATTAGACAAGAATTAGCCTAGGGAGGACGAAAATGTCCTAAATGTTCATCCAATGACACAAAAACACCTAATGGATGCACAAGATTGGTTAAAAACCCTAATTGGCCTACATTAAGTGTAGGGGGGACGAAAATGACCTAAATGTTCATCCAATGACCCAAAAACACCTAATGGATGCACAAGATTGGTTAAAAATCCTAATTGGACTACATTAAGTGTAGGGAGGACGAAAATGAACTAAATGTTCATCCCACGACCCAAAACACCTATTGGATGCACAAGATTGGTTAAAAACCCTAATTGGACAAGAATTAGCCTAGGGAGGACGAAAATGACCTAAATGTTCATCCAATGACACAAAAACACCTAATGGATGCACAAGATTGGTTAAAAACCCTAATTGGACATGAATTAGCCTAGGGAGGACGAAAATGACCTAAATGTTCATCCAATGACACAAAAACACCTAATGGATGCACAAGATTGGTTAAAAACCCTAATTGGACTACATTAAGTGTAGGGAGGACGAAAATGACCTAAATGTTCATCCAATGACACAAAACACCTATTGGATGCACAAGATTGGTTCAAAACCCTAATTGGACTACATTAAGTGTAGGGAGGACGAAAATGACCTAAAGGTTCATCCAATGACACAAAACACCTATTGGATGCACAAGATTGGTTAAAAACCCTAATTGGACAAGAATTAGCCTAGGGAGGACGAAAATGACCTAAATGTTCATCCAATGACACAAAAACACCTAATGGATGCACAAGATTGGTTAAAAACCCTAATTGGACATGAATTAGCCTAGGGAGGACGAAAATGACCTAATTGTTCATCCAATGACGCAAACAGAACTATTGGATGCACAAGATTTGTTAGAAACCCTAATTGGACAAGGATAAGCCTAGGGAGGATGAAAATGACCTAAATGTTCATCCAATGACACAAAACACCTATTGGATGCACAAGATAGGTTAAAATCCCTAATTGGACAAGAATTGGCCTGAGGAGGACGAAAATGACCTAATTGTTCATCCAATGACACAAACACAACTATTGGATGCACAAGATTGGTTAGAAACCATAATTGGACAAGCATAAGTCTAGGGAGGTCGAAAATTAGCTAATTGTTCATCCAATGACACAAACACAACTAATGGATGCACAAGATTGGTTAAAACCCCTAATTGTTCAAGGATAAGCCTAGGGAGGATGAAAATGACCTAAATGTTCATCCAATGACACAAAACACCTATTAGATGCACAAGATTGGTTAAAAACCCTAATTATACAAGAATTAGCCTAGGGAGGACGAAAATGACCTAAATGTTCATCCAATGACACAAAAACACCTAATGGATGCACAAGATTGGTTAAAAACCCTAATTGGACTACATTAAGTGTAGGGAGGACGAAAATGACCTAAATGTTCATCCAATGACACAAAAACACCTAATGGATGCACAAGATTGGTTAAAAATCCTAATTGGACTACATTAAGTGTAAAGAGGACGAAAATTACCTAAATGTTCATCCAATGACACAAAACACCTATTGAATGCACAACATTGGTTAAAAACCCTAATTGGACAAGAATTAGCCTAGGGAGGACGAAAATGACCTAAATGTTCATCCAATGACACAAAAACACCTAATGGATGCACAAGATTGGTTAAAAATCCTAATTGGACTACATTAAGTGTAGGGAGGACGAAAATGAACTAAATGTTCATCCAACGACCCAAAACACCTATTGGATGCACAAGATTGGTTAGAAACCATAATTGGACAAGCATAAGCCTAGGGAGGTCGAAAATGACCTAATTGTTCATCCAATGACACAAACACAACTATTGGATGCACAAGATTGGTTAGAAACCCTAATTGGACAAGGATAAGCCTAGGGAGGATGAAAATGACCTAAATGTTCTTCCAATGACACAAAACACCTATTAGATGCACAAGATTGGTTAAAAACCCTAATTGGATAAGAATTAGCCTAGGGAGGACGAAAATGACCTAAATGTTCATCCAATGACCCAAAAACACCTAATGGATGCACAAGATTGGTTAAAAACCCTAATTGGACTACATTAAGTGTAGGGAGGACGATAATGACCTAAATGTTCATCCAATGACACAAAACACCTATTGGATGCACAAGATTGGTTAAAATCCCTAATTGGACAAGAATTAGCCTAGGGAGGACGAAAATGACCTAATTGTTCATCCAATGACAGAAACACAACTATTGGATGCACAAGATTGGTTAGAAACCCTAATTGGACAAGCATAAGCCTAGGGAGGTCGAAAATGACCTAATTGTTCATCCAATGACACAAACACAACTATTGGATGCACAAGATTGGTTAGAAACCCTAATTGGACAAGGATAAGCCTAGGGAGGACGAAAATGACCTAAATGTTCATGCAATGACACAAAAACACCTAATGGATGCACAAGATTGGTTAAAAACTCTAATTGGACTACATTAAGTGTAGGGAGGACGAAAATGTCCTAAATGTTCATCCAATGACATAAAACACCTATTGGATGCACAAGATAGGTTAAAAACCCTAATTCGACAAGACTTAGCCTACGGAGGACGAAAATGACCTAAATGTTCATCCAATGACACAAAAACACCTAATGGATGCACAAGATTGGTTAAAAACCCTAATTGGACATGAATTAGCCTAGGGAGGTCGAAAATGACCTAATTGTTCATCCAATGACACAAACACAACTATTGGATTCACAAGATTGGTTAGAAACCATAATTGGACAAGCATAAGTCTAGGGAGGTCGAAAATGAGCTAATTGTTCATCCAATGACACAAACACAACTATTGGATGCACAAGATTGGTTAGAAACACTAATTGGACAAGGATAAGCCTAGGGAGGATGAAAATGACCTAAATGTTCATCCAATGACACAAAACACCTATTGGATGCACAAGATTGGTTAAAATCCCTAATTGGACAAGAATTATCCTAGGGAGGACGACAATGACCTAATTGTTCATCCAATGACACAAACACAACTATTGGATGCACAAGATTGGTTAGAAACCATAATTGGACAAGCATAAGTCTATGGAGGTCGCAAATGAGCTAATTGTTCATCCAATGACACAAACAGAACTATTGGATGCACAAGATTGGTTAAAACCCCTAATTGTTCAAGGATAAGCCTAGGGAGGATGAAAATGACCTAAATGTTCATCCAATGACACAAAACACCTATTAGATGCACAAGATTGGTTAAAAACCCTAATTAGACAAGAATTAGCCTAGGGAGGACTAAAATGTCCTAAATGTTCATCCAATGACACAAAAACACCTAATGGATGCACAAGATTGGTTAAAAACCCTAATTGGACTACATTAAGTGTAGGGGGGACGAAAATGACCTAAATGTTCATCCAATGACACAAAAACACCTAATGGATGCACAAGATTGGTTAAAAATCCTAATTGGACTACATTAAGTGTAGGGAGGACGAAAATGAACTAAATGTTCATCCCACGACCCAAAACACCTATTGGATGCACAAGATTGGTTAAAAACCCTAATTGGACAAGAATTAGCCTAGGGAGGACGAAAATGACCTAAATGTTCATCCAATTACACAAAAACACCTAATGGATGCACAAGATTGGTTAAAAACCCTAATTGGACTACATTAAGTGTAGGGAGGACGAAAATGACCTAAATGTTCATCCAATGACACAAAACACCTATTGGATGCACAAGATTGGTTCAAAACCCTAATTGGACTACATTAAGTGTAGGGAGGACGAAAATTACCTAAATGTTCATCCAATGACACAAAACACCTATTGGATGCACAAGATTGGTTAAAAACCCTAATTGGACAAGAATTAGCCTAGGGAGGACGAAAATGACCTAAATGTTCATCCAATGACACAAAAACACCTAATGGATGCACAAGATTGGTTAAAAACCCTAATTAGACAAGAATTAGCCTAGGGAGGACGAAAATGACCTAAATGTTCATCCAATGAAACAAAACACCTATTGGATGCACAAGATTGGTTAAAAACCCTAATTGGACTACATTAAGTGTAGGGAGGACGAAAATGACCTAAATGTTCATCCAATGACACAAAACACCTATTGGATGCACAAGATTGGTTAAAAACCCTAATTGGACAAGAATTAGCCTAGGGAGGACGAAAATGACCTAAATGTTCATCCAATGACACAAAAACACCTATTGGATGCACAAAATTGGTTAAAAACCCTAATTGGACAAGAATTAGCCTAGGGATGACGAAAATGACCTAAATGTTCATCCAATGACACAAAAACACCTATTGGATGCACAAAATTGGTTAAAAACCCTAATTGGACAAGAATTTGCCTAGGGAGGACAAAAATGACCTAATTGTTCATGCAATGACACAAACCCAACTATTGGATGTACAAGATTGGTTAGAAACCCTAATTGGACAAGGATAAGCCTAGGGAGGATGAAAATGACCTAAATGTTAATCCAATGACACAAAACACCTATTAGATGCACAAGATTGGTTAAAAACCCTAATTGGACAAGAATTAGCCTAGGGAGGACGAAAATGACCTAAATGTTCATCCAATGACACAAAAACACCTATTGGATGCACAAGATTGGTTAAAAACCCTAATTCGACAAGAATTAGCCTAGGGATGACGAAAATGACCTAAATGTTCATCCAATGACACAAAAACACCTATTGGATGCACAAAATTGGTTAAAAACCCTAATTGGACAAGTATTACCCTATGGAGGACAAAAATGACCTAATTGTTCATCCAATGACACAAACACAACTATTGGATGCACAAGATTGGTTAGAAACCCTAATTGGACAAGGATAAGCCTAGGGAGGATGAAAATGACCTAAATGTTCATCCAATGACACAAAAACACCTAATGGATGCACAAGATTGGTTAAAAATCCTAATTGGACTACATTAAGTGTAGGGAGGACGAAAATGAACTAAATGTTCATCCCACGACCCAAAACACCTATTGGATGCACAAGATTGGTTAAAAACCCTAATTGGACAAGAATTAGCCTAGGGAGGACGAAAATGACCTAAATGTTCATCCAATGACACAAAAACACCTAATGGATGCACAAGATTGGTTAAAAACCCTAATTGGACATGAATTAGCCTAGGGAGGACGAAAATGACCTAATTGTTCATCCAATGACACAAACAGAACTATTGGATGCACAAGATTTGTTAGAAACCCTAATTGGACAAGGATAAGCCTAGGGAGGATGAAAATGACCTAAATGTTCATCCAATGACACAAAACACCTATTGGATGCACAAGATAGGTTAAAATCCCTAATTGGACAAGAATTGGCCTGAGGAGGACGAAAATGACCTAATTGTTCATCCCATGACACCAACACAACTATTGGATGCACAAGATTGGTTAGAAACCATAATTGGACAAGCATAAGTCTAGGGAGGTCGAAAATGAGCTAATTGTTCATCCAATGACACAAACACAACTATTGGATGCACAAGATTGGTTAAAACCCCTAATTGTTCAAGGATAAGCCTAGGGAGGATGAAAATGACCTAAATGTTCATCCAATGACACAAAACACCTATTAGATGCACAAGATTGGTTAAAAACCCTAATTAGACAAGAATTAGCCTAGGGAGGACGAAAATGACCTAAATGTTCATCCAATGACACAAAAACACCTAATGGATGCACAAGATTGGTTAAAAACCCTAATTGGACAAGAATTTGCCTAGGGAGGACGAAAATGACCTAAATGTTCATCCAATGACACAAAAACACCTAATGGATGCACAAGATTGGTTAAAAACCCTAATTGGACTACATTAAGTGTAGGGAGGACGAAAATGAACTAAATGTTCATCCAACGACCCAAAACACCTATTGGATGCACAAGATTGGTTAGAAACCATAATTGGACAAGCATAAGCCTAGGGAGGTCGAAAATGACCTAATTGTTCATCCAATGACACAAACACAACTATTGGATGCACAAGATTGGTTAGAAACCCTAATTGGACAAGGATAAGCCTAGGGAGGATGAAAATGACCTAAATGTTCTTCCAATGACACAAAACACCTATTAGATGCACAAGATTGGTTAAAAACCCTAATTGGATAAGAATTAGCCTAGGGAGGACGAAAATGACCTAAATGTTCATCCAATGACCCAAAAACACCTAATGGATGCACAAGATTGGTTAAAAACCCTAATTGGACTACATTAAGTGTAGGGAGGACGATAATGACCTAAATGTTCATCCAATGACACAAAACACCTATTGGATGCACAAGATTGGTTAAAAACCCTAATTGGACAAGAATTAGCCTAGGGAGGACAAAAATGACCTAATTGTTCATCCAATGACACAAACACACCAATTGGATGCACAAGATTGGTTAGAAACCCTAATTGGACAAGCATAAGCCTAGGGAGGATGAAAATCACCTAAATCTTCATCCAATGACACAAAACACCTACTGGATGCACAAGATTGGTTAAAAACCCTAATTGGACAAGATTAAGTGTAGGGAGGACGAAAATGACCTAAATGTTCTTCCAATGACACAAAAACACCTAATGGATGCACAAGATTGGTTAAAAACCCTAATTGGACTACATTAAGTGTAGGGAGGACGAAAATGACCTAAATGTTCATCCAATGACACAAAACACCTATTGGATGCACAAGATTGGTTAAAAACCCTAATTGGACAAGAATTAGCCTAGGGAGGACAAAAATGACCTAAACGTTCATCCAATGACAAAAACACAACTATTGGATGCACAAGATTGGTTAGAAACCCTAATTGGACAAGCATAAGCCTAGGGAGGATGAAAATGACCTAAATGTCCATCCAATGAAACAAAAACACCTAATGGATGCACAAGATTGGTTAAAAACCCTAATTGGACAAGAATTAGCCTAGGGAGGACGAAAATGACCTAAATGTTCATCCAATGACACAAAAACACCTAATGGATGCACAAGATTGGTTAAAAATCCTAATTGGACTACATTAAGTGTAGGGAGGACGAAAATGAACTAAATGTTCATCCCACGACCCAAAACACCTATTGGATGCACAAGATTGGTTAAAAACCCTAATTGGACATGAATTAGCCTAGGGAGGACGAAAATGACCTAAATGTTCATACAATGACACAAAAACACCTAATGGATGCACAAGATTGGTTAAAAACCCTAATTGGACTACATTAAGTGTAGGGAGGACGAAAATGACCTAAATGTTCATCCAATGACACAAAACACCTATTGGATGCACAAGATTGGTTCAAAACCCTAATTGGACTACATTAAGTGTAGGGAGGACGAAAATGACCTAAAGGTTCATCCAATGACACAAAACACCTATTGGATGCACAAGATTGGTTAAAAACCCTAATTGGACAAGAATTAGCCTAGGGAGGACGAAAATGACCTAAATGTTCATCCAATGACACAAAAACACCTAATGGATGCACAAGATTGGTTAAAAACCCTAATTGGACATGAATTAGCCTAGGGAGGACGAAAATGACCTAATTGTTCATCCAATGACGCAAACAGAACTATTGGATGCACAAGATTTGTTAGAAACCCTAATTGGACAAGGATAAGCCTAGGGAGGATGAAAATGACCTAAATGTTCATCCAATGACACAAAACACCTATTGGATGCACAAGATAGGTTAAAATCCCTAATTGGACAAGAATTGGCCTGAGGAGGACGAAAATGACCTAATTGTTCATCCAATGACACAAACACAACTATTGGATGCACAAGATTGGTTAGAAACCATAATTGGACAAGCATAAGTCTAGGGAGGTCGAAAATTAGCTAATTGTTCATCCAATGACACAAACACAACTAATGGATGCACAAGATTGGTTAAAACCCCTAATTGTTCAAGGATAAGCCTAGGGAGGATGAAAATGACCTAAATGTTCATCCAATGACACAAAACACCTATTAGATGCACAAGATTGGTTAAAAACCCTAATTATACAAGAATTAGCCTAGGGAGGACGAAAATGACCTAAATGTTCATCCAATGACACAAAAACACCTAATGGATGCACAAGATTGGTTAAAAACCCTAATTGGACTACATTAAGTGTAGGGAGGACGAAAATGACCTAAATGTTCATCCAATGACACAAAAACACCTAATGGATGCACAAGATTGGTTAAAAATCCTAATTGGACTACATTAAGTGTAGGGAGGACGAAAATGACCTAAATGTTCATCCAATGACACAAAACACCTATTGGATGCACAAGATTGGTTAAAAACCCTAATTGGACAAGAATCAGCCTAGGGAGGATGAAAATGACCTAAATGTTCGTCCTATAACATAAAACACCTATTGGATGCACAAGATTGGTTAAAAACCCTAATTCGACAAGACTTAGCCTAGGGAGGACGAAAATGACCTAAATGTTCATCCAATGACACAAAAACACCTAATGGATGCACAAGATTGGTTAAAAACCCTAATTGGACATGAATTAGCCTAGGGAGTTGGAAAATGACCTAATTGCTCATCCAATGACACAAACACAACTATTGGATGCACAAGATTGGTTAGAAACCCTAATTCGACAAGACTTAGCCTAGGGAGGACGAAAATGACCTAAATGTTCATCCAATGACACAAAAACACCTAATGGATGCACAAGATTGGTTAAAAACCCTAATTGGACATGAATTAGCCTAGGGAGGTCGAAAATGACCTAATTGTTCATCCAATGACACAAACACAACTATTGGATGCACAAGATTGGTTAGAAACCCTAATTGGACAAGGATAAGCCTAGGGAGGATGAAAATGACCTAAATGTTCATCCGATGACACAAAAACACCTAATGGATGCACAAGATTGGTTAAAAACCCTAATTGGACATGAATTAGCCTAGGGAGGACGAAAATGACCTAATTGTTCATCCAATGACACAAACAGAACTATTGGATGCACAAGATTGGTTAAAAACCCTAATTGGACTACATTAAGTGTAGGGAGGACGAAAATTACCTAAATGTTCATCCAATCACACAAAACACCTATTGGATGCACAAGATTGGTTCAAAACCCTAATTGGACAAGAATTAGCCTAGGGAGGACGAAAATGACCTAAATGTTCATCCAATGACACAAATACACTTAATTGATGAACAAGATTGGTTTAAAACCCTAATTGGACTACATTAAGTGTAAGGAGGACGAAAATGACCTAAATGTTCATCCAATGACACAAAACACCTATTGGATGCACAAGATTGGTTAAAAACCCTAATTGGACAAGAATTAGCCTAGGGAGGACAAAAATGACCTAATTGTTCATCCAATGACACAAACACAACTATTGGATGCACAAGATTGGTTAGAAATCCTAATTGGACAAGCATAACCCTAGGGAGGATGAAAATGACCTAAATGTCCATCCAATGAAACAAAAATACCTAATGGATGCACAAGATTGGTTAAAAACCCAAATTGGACAAGAATTAGCCTAGGGAGGACCAAAATGACCTAATTGTTCATCCAATGACACAAACACACCTATTGGATTCACAAGATTGGTTAGAAACCCTAATTGGACAAGAATAAGCCTAGGGAGGTCGAAAATGACCTAATTGTTCATCCAATGACACAAACACAACAATTGGATGCACAAGATTGGTTAAAAACCCTAATTGGACTACATTAAGTGTAGGGAGGACCAAAATGACCTAATTGTTCATCCAATGACACAAACACACCTATTGGATGCACAAGATTGGTTAGAAACCCTAATTGGACAAGAATAACCCTAGGGAGGTCGAAAATGACCTAATTGTTCATCCAATGACACAAACACAACTATTGGATGCACAAGATTGGTTAGAAACCCTAATTGGACAAGGATAAGCCTAGGGAGGATGAAAATGACCTAAATGTTCATCCAATGACAGAAAAACACCTAATGGATGCACAAGATTGGTTAAAAACCCTAATTGGACTACATTAAGTGTAGGGAGGACGATAATGACCTAAATGTTCATCCAATGACACAAAATACCTATTGGATGCACAAGATTGGTTAAAAACCATAATTGGACAAGAATTAGCCTAGGGAGGACGATAATCACCTAATTGTTCATCCAATGACACAAACACAACTATTGGATGCACAAGATTGGTTAGAAACCCTAATTGGACAACCATAAGCCTAGGGAGGTCGAAAATGAACTAATTGTTCATCCAATGACACAAACACAACTATTGGATGCACAAGATTGGTTAGAAACCCTAATTGGACAAGGATAAGCCTAGGGAGGATGAAAATGACCTAAATGTTCATCCAATGACACAAAAACACCTAATGGATGCACAAGATTGGTTAAAAACCCTAATTGGACTACATTAAGTGTAGGGAGGACGATAATGACCTAAATGTTCATCCAATGACACAAAACACCTATTGGATGCACAAGATTGGTTAAAAACCATAATTGGACAAGAATTAGCCTAGGGAGGACGAAAATTACCTAATTGTTCATCCAATGACACAAACACAACTATTGGATGCACAAGATTGGTTAGAAACCCTAATTGGACAAGCATAAGCCTAGGGAGGTCGAAAATGACCTAATTGTTCATGCAATGACCAAACATAACTATTGGATGCACAAGATTGGTTAGAAACGCTAATTGGACAAGGATAAGCCTAGGGAGGATGAAAATGACCTAAATATTCATCCAATGACACAAAACACCTATTGGATGCACAAGATTTGTTAAAAACCCTAATTGGACAAGAATTAGCCTAGGGAGGACGAAAATGACCTAATTGTTCATCCAATGACACAAACACAACTATTGGGTGCACAAGATTGGTTAGAAACCCTAATTGGACAAGCATAAGCCTAGGGTGGTCGAAAATGAACTAATTGTTCATCCAATGACACAAACACAACTATTGGATGCACAAGATTGGTTAGAAACCCTAATTGGACAAGGATAAGCCTAGGGAGGATGAAAATGACCTAAATGTTCATCCAATGACACAAAACACCTATTGGATGCACAAGATTGGTTAAAATCCCTAATTGGACAAGAATTAGCATAGGGAGGACGAAAACGACCTAATTGTGCATCCAATGACACAAACACAACTATTGGATGCACAAGATTGGTTAGAAACCCTAATTGGACAAGCATAAGCCTAGGGAGGTCGAAAATGACCTAATTGTTCATCCAATGACACAAACACAACTATTGGATGCACAAGATTGGTTAGAAACCCTAATTGGACAAGGATAAGCCTAGGGAGGATGAAAATGACCTAAATGTTCTTCCAATGACACAAAACACCTATTAGATGCACAAGATTGGTTAAAAACCCTAATTGGATAAGAATTAGCCTAGGGAGGACGAAAATGACCTAAATGTTCATCCAATGACCCAAAAACACCTAATGGATGCACAAGATTGGTTAAAAACCCTAATTGGACTACATTAAGTGTAGGGAGGACGATAATGACCTAAATGTTCATCCAATGACACAAAACACCTATTGGATGCACAAGATTGGTTAAAATCCCTAATTGGACAAGAATTAGCCTAGGGAGGACGAAAATGACCTAATTGTTCATCCAATGACAGAAACACAACTATTGGATGCACAAGATTGGTTAGAAACCCTAATTGGACAAGCATAAGCCTAGGGAGGTCGAAAATGACCTAATTGTTCATCCAATGACACAAACACAACTATTGGATGCACAAGATTGGTTAGAAACCCTAATTGGACAAGGATAAGCCTAGGGAGGACGAAAATGACCTAAATGTTCATGCAATGACACAAAAACACCTAATGGATGCACAAGATTGGTTAAAAACTCTAATTGTACTACATTAAGTGTAGGGAGGACGAAAATGACCTAAATGTTCATCCAATGACACAAAACACCTATTGGATGCACAAGATTGGTTAAAAACCCTAATTGGACAAGAATCAGCCTAGGGAGGATGAAAATGACCTAAATGTTCGTCCTATAACATAAAACACCTATTGGATGCACAAGATTGGTTAAAAACCCTAATTCGACAAGACTTAGCCTAGGGAGGACGAAAATGACCTAAATGTTCATCCAATGACACAAAAACACCTAATGGATGCACAAGATTGGTTAAAAACCCTAATTGGACATGAATTAGCCTAGGGAGGACGAAAATGACCTAATTGTTCATCCAATGACACAAACAGAACTATTGGATGCACAAGATTGGTTAAAACCCCTAATTGTTCAAGGATAAGCCTAGGGAGGATGAAAATGACCTAAATGTTCATCCAATGACACAAAACACCTATTAGATGCACAAGATTGGTTAAAAACCCTAATTAGACAAGAATTAGCCTAGGGAGGACGAAAATGACCTAAATGTTCATCCAATGACACAAAAACACCTAATGGATGCACAAGATTGGTTAAAAACCCTAATTGGACTACATTAAGTGTAGGGGGGACGAAAATGACCTAAATGTTCATCCAATGACACAAAAACACCTAATGGATGCACAAGATTGGTTAAAAATCCTAATTGGACTACATTAAGTGTAGGGAGGACGAAAATTACCTAAATGTTCATCCAATGACCCAAAACACCTATTGGATGCACAAGATTGGTTAAAAACCCTAATTGGACAAGAATTAGCCTAGGGAGGACGAAAATGACCTAAATGTTCATCCAATGACACAAAAACACCTAATGGATGCACAAGATTGGTTAAGAACCCTAATTGGAAAAGATTAAGTGTAGGGAGGACGTAAATGACCTAAATGTTCATCCAATGACACAAAAACACCTATTGGATGCACAAGATTGGTTAAAAACCCTAATTGGACAAGATTAAGTGTAGGGAGGACGAAAATGACCTAAATGTTCATCCAATGACACAAAAACACCTATTGGATGCACAAGATTGGTTAGAAACCCTAATTGGACAAGAATAAGCCTAGGGAGGACGAAAATGACCTAATTGTTCATCCAATGACACAAACACAACTATTGGATGCACAAGATTGGTTAGAAACCCTAATTGGACAAGCATAAGCCTAGGGAGGTCGAAAATGACCTAATTGTTCATCCAATGACACAAACACAACTATTGGATGCACAAGATTGGTTAGAAACCCTAATTGGACAAGCATAAGCCTAGGGAGGATGAAAATGACCTAAATGTCCATCCAATGAAACAAAAACACCTAATGGATGCACAAGATTGGTTAAAAACCCAAAATTGGACAAGAATTAGCCTAGGGAGGACGAAAATGACCTAATTGTTCATCCACTGACAGAAACACACCTATTGGATGCACAAGATTGGTTAGAAACCCTAATTGGACAAGAATAAGCCTAGGGAGGTCGAAAATGACCTAATTGTTCATCCAATGACACAAACACAACTATTGGATGCACAAGATTGGTTAGAAACCCTAATTGGACAAGGATAAGCCTAGGGAGGATGAAAATGACCTAAATGTTCATCCAATGACACAAAAACACCTAATGGATGCACAAGATTGGTTAAAAATCCTAATTGGACTACATTAAGTGTAGGGAGGACGAAAATGAACTAAATGTTCATCCCACGACCCAAAACACCTATTGGATGCACAAGATTGGTTAAAAACCCTAATTGGACAAGAATTAGCCTAGGGAGGACGAAAATGACCTAAATGTTCATCCAATGACACAAAAACACCTAATGGATGCACAAGATTGGTTAAAAACCCTAATTGGACATGAATTAGCCTAGGGAGGACGAAAATGACCTAAATGTTCATCCAATGACACAAAAACACCTAATGGATGCACAAGATTGGTTAAAAACCCTAATTGGACTACATTAAGTGTAGGGAGGACGAAAATGACCTAAATGTTCATCCAATGACACAAAACACCTATTGGATGCACAAGATTGGTTCAAAACCCTAATTGGACTACATTAAGTGTAGGGAGGACGAAAATGACCTAAAGGTTCATCCAATGACACAAAACACCTATTGGATGCACAAGATTGGTTAAAAACCCTAATTGGACAAGAATTAGCCTAGGGAGGACGAAAATGACCTAAATGTTCATCCAATGACACAAAAACACCTAATGGATGCACAAGATTGGTTAAAAACCCTAATTGGACTACATTAAGTGTAGGGAGGACGAAAATTACCTAAATGTTCATCCAATGACACAAAACACCTATTGGATGCACAAGATTGGTTAAAAACCCTAATTGGACAAGAATTAGCCTAGGGAGGACGAAAATGACCTAAATGTTCATCCAATGACACAAAAACACCTAATGGATGCACAAGATTGGTTAAAAATCTTAATTGGACTACATTAAGTGTAAGGAGGACGAAAATGAACTAAATGTTTATCCCACGACCCAAAACACCTATTGGATGCACAAGATTGGTTAAAAACCCTAATTGGACAAGAATTAGCCTAAGGAGGACGAAAATGACCTAAATGTTCATCCAATGACACAAAAACACCTAATGGATGCACAAGATTGGTTAAAAACCCTAATTGGACAAGAATTAGCCTAGGGAGGACGAAAATGACCTAAATGTTCATCCAATGACACAAAAACACCTAATGGATGCACAAGATTGGTTAAAAATCCTAATTGGACTACATTAAGTGTAGGGAGGACGAAAATGAACTAAATGTTCATCCCACGACCCAAAACACCTATTGGATGCACAAGATTGGTTAAAAACCCTAATTCGACAAGAATTAGCCTAGGGAGGTCGAAAATGACCTAAATGTTCATCCAATGACACAAAAACACCTAATGGATGCACAAGATTGGTTAAAAACCGTAATTGGACATGAATTAGCCTAGGGAGGTCGAAAATGACCTAATTGTTCATCCAATGACACAAAAACACCTAATGGATGCACAAGATTGGTTAAAAACCCTAATTGGACTACATTAAGTGTAGGGGGGACGAAAATGACCTAAATGTTCATCCAATGACACAAAAACACCTAATGGATGCACAAGATTGGTTAAAAACCATAATTGGACAAGCATAAGTCTAGGGAGGTCGAAAATGAGCTAATTGTTCATCCAATGACACAAACACAACTATTGGATGCACAAGATTGGTTAAAACCCCTAATTGTTCAAGGATAAGCCTAGGGAGGATGAAAATGACCTAAATGTTCATCCAATGACACAAAACACCTATTAGATGCACAAGATTGGTTAAAAACCCTAATTAGACAAGAATTAGCCTAGGGAGGACGAAAATGACCTAAATGTTCATCCAATGACACAAAAACACCTAATGGATGCACAAGATTGGTTAAAAACCCTAATTGGACAAGAATTTGCCTAGGGAGGACGAAAATGACCTAAATGTTCATCCAATGACACAAAAACACCTAATGGATGCACAAGATTGGTTAAAAACCCTAATTGGACTACATTAAGTGTAGGGAGGACGAAAATGAACTAAATGTTCATCCAACGACCCAAAACACCTATTGGATGCACAAGATTGGTTAAAAACCCTAATTGGACAAGAAATTGCCTAGGGAGGACGAAAATGACCTAAATGTTCATCCAATGACACAAAAACACGTAATGGATGCACAACATTGGTTAAAAACCCTAATTGGACAAGAATTAGCCTAAATGTTCATCCAATGACACAAAACACCTATTAGATGCACAAGATTGGTTAAAAACCCTAATTAGACAAGAATTAGCCTAGGGAGGACGAAAATGACCTAAATGTTCATCCAATGACAGAAAAACACCTAATGGATGCACAAGATTGGTTAAAAATCCTAATTGGACTACATTAAGTGTAGGGAGGACGAAAATTACCTAAATGTTCATCCAATGACACAAAACACCTATTGGATGCACAACATTGGTTAAAAACCCTAATTGGACAAGAATTAGCCAAGGGAGGACGAAAATGACCTAAACGTTCATCCAATGACACAAAAACACCTAATGGATGCACAATATTGGTTAAAAATCCTAATTGGACTACATTAAGTGTAGGGAGGACGAAAATGAACTAAATGTTCATCCAACGACCCAAAACACCTATTGGATGCACAAGATTGGTTAAAAACCCTAATTGGACAAGAATTTGCTTAGGGAGGACGAAAATGACCTAAATGTTCATCCAATGACACAAAAACACCTAATGGATGCACAAGATTGGTTAAAAACCCTAATTGGACTACATTAAGTGTAGGGAGGACGAAAATGACCTAAATGTTCATAGAAATGACACAAAAACACCTAATGGATGCACAAGATTGGTTAAAAACCCTAATTGGACAAGAATTAGCCTAGGGAGAACGAAAATGACCTAAATGTTCATCCAATGACACACAAACACCTAATGGAGGCACAAGATTGGTTAAAAACCCTAATTGGACTACATTAAGTGTAGGGAGGACGATAATGACCTAAATGTTCATCCAATGACGCAAAACACCTATTGGATGCACAAGATTGGTTAAAAACCTTAATTGGACAAGAATTAGCCTAGGGAGGACGAAAATGACCTAAATGTTCATCCAATGACACAAAAACACCTAATGGATGCACAAGATTGGTTAAAAATCCTAATTGGACTACATTAAGTGTAGGGTGGACGAAAATGACCTAAATGTTCATCCAATGACACAAAACACCTATTGGATGCACAAGATTGGTTCAAAACCCTAATTGGACAAGAATTAGCCTAGGGAGGACGAAAATGACCTAAATGTTCATCCAATGACACAAATACACTTAATTGATGCACAAGATTGGTTTAAAACCCTAATTGGACTACATTAAGTGTAGGGAGGACCAAAATGACCTAATTGTTCATCCAATGACACAAACACACCTATTGGATGCACAAGATTGGTTAGACACCCTAATTGGACAAGAATAAGCCTAGGGAAGTCGAAAATGACCTAATTGTTCATCCAATGACACAAACACAACTATTGGATGCACAAGATTGGTTAGAAACCCTAATTGGACAAGGATAAGCCTAGGGAGGATGAAAATGACCTAAATGTTCATCCAATGACACAAAAACACCTAATGGATGCACAAGATTGGTTAAAAACCCTAATTGGACTACATTAAGTGTACGGAGGACGATAATGACCTAAATGTTCATCCAATGACACAAAATACCTATTGGATGCACAAGATTGGTTAAAAACCATAATTGGACAAGAATTAGCCTAGGGAGGACGATAATCACCTAATTGTTCATCCAATGACACAAACACAACTATTGGATGCACAAGATTGGTTAGAAACCCTAATTGGACAACCATAAGCCTAGGGAGGTCGAAAATGAACTAATTGTTCATCCAATGACACAAACACAACTATTGGATGCACAAGATTGGTTAAAACCCCTAATTGTTCAAGGATAAGCCTAGGGAGGATGAAAATGACCTAAATGTTCATCCAATGACACAAAACACCTATTAGATGCACAAGATTGGTTAAAAACCCTAATTAGACAAGAATTAGCCTAGGGAGGACGAAAATGACCTAAATGTTCATCCAATGACACAAAAACACCTAATGGATGCACAAGATTGGTTAAAAACCCTAATTGGACAAGAATTTGCCTAGGGAGGACGAAAATGACCTAAATGTTCATCCAATGACACAAAAACACCTAATGGATGCACAAGATTGGTTAAAAACCCTAATTGGACTACATTAAGTGTAGGGAGGACGAAAATGAACTAAATGTTCATCCAACGACCCAAAACACCTATTGGATGCACAAGATTGGTTAAAAACCCTAATTGGACAAGAAATTGCCTAGGGAGGACGAAAATGACCTAAATGTTCATCCAATGACACAAAAACACGTAATGGATGCACAACATTGGTTAAAAACCCTAATTGGACAAGAATTAGCCTAAATGTTCATCCAATGACACAAAACACCTATTAGATGCACAAGATTGGTTAAAAACCCTAATTAGACAAGAATTAGCCTAGGGAGGACGAAAATGACCTAAATGTTCATCCAATGACAGAAAAACACCTAATGGATGCACAAGATTGGTTAAAAATCCTAATTGGACTACATTAAGTGTAGGGAGGACGAAAATTACCTAAATGTTCATCCAATGACACAAAACACCTATTGGATGCACAACATTGGTTAAAAACCCTAATTGGACAAGAATTAGCCAAGGGAGGACGAAAATGACCTAAATGTTCATCCAATGACACAAAAACACCTAATGGATGCACAATATTGGTTAAAAATCCTAATTGGACTACATTAAGTGTAGGGAGGACGAAAATGAACTAAATGTTCATCCAACGACCCAAAACACCTATTGGATGCACAAGATTGGTTAAAAACCCTAATTGGACAAGAATTTGCCTAGGGAGGACGAAAATGACCTAAATGTTCATCCAATGACACAAAAACACCTAATGGATGCACAAGATTGGTTAAAAACCCTAATTGGACTACATTAAGTGTAGGGAGGACGAAAATGAACTAAATGTTCATCCAACGACCCAAAACACCTATTGGATGCACAAGATTGGTTAGAAACCATAATTGGACAAGCATAAGCCTAGGGAGGTCGAAAATGACCTAATTGTTCATCCAATGACACAAACACAACTATTGGATGCACAAGATTGGTTAGAAACCCTAATTGGACAAGGATAAGCCTAGGGAGGATGAAAATGACCTAAATGTTCTTCCAATGACACAAAACACCTATTAGATGCACAAGATTGGTTAAAAACCCTAATTGGATAAGAATTAGCCTAGGGAGGACGAAAATGACCTAAATGTTCATCCAATGACCCAAAAACACCTAATGGATGCACAAGATTGGTTAAAAACCCTAATTGGACTACATTAAGTGTAGGGAGGACGATAATGACCTAAATGTTCATCCAATGACACAAAACACCTATTGGATGCACAAGATTGGTTAAAAACCCTAATTGGACAAGAATTAGCCTAGGGAGGACAAAAATGACCTAATTGTTCATCCAATGACACAAACACAACTATTGGATGCACAAGATTGGTTAGAAACCCTAATTGGACAAGGATAAGCCTAGGGAGGATGAAAATGACCTAAATGTTCATCCAATGACACAAAAACACCTAATGGATGCACAAGATTGGTTAAAAATCCTAATTGGACTACATTAAGTGTAGGGAGGACGAAAATGAACTAAATGTTCATCCCACGACCCAAAACACCTATTGGATGCACAAGATTGGTTAAAAACCCTAATTGGACAAGAATTAGCCTAGGGAGGACGAAAATGACCTAAATGTTCATCCAATGACACAAAAACACCTAATGGATGCACAAGATTGGTTAAAAACCCTAATTGGACATGAATTAGCCTAGGGAGGACGAAAATGACCTAATTGTTCATCCAATGACACAAACAGAACTATTGGATGCACAAGATTTGTTAGAAACCCTAATTGGACAAGGATAAGCCTAGGGAGGATGAAAATGACCTAAATGTTCATCCAATGACACAAAACACCTATTGGATGCACAAGATTGGTTCAAAACCCTAATTGGACTACATTAAGTGTAGGGAGGACGAAAATGACCTAAAGGTTCATCCAATGACACAAAACACCTATTGGATGCACAAGATTGGTTAAAAACCCTAATTGGACAAGAATTAGCCTAGGGAGGACGAAAATGACCTAAATGTTCATCCAATGACACAAAAACACCTAATGGATGCACAAGATTGGTTAAAAACCCTAATTGGACTACATTAAGTGTAGGGGGGACGAAAATGACCT
Organism: Cicer judaicum; assembly: GCA_037974835.1. NCBI lineage: Eukaryota > Viridiplantae > Streptophyta > Magnoliopsida > Fabales > Fabaceae > Cicer > Cicer judaicum. The sequence continues at coordinate 6,690,423 of JBBPBS010000549.1, read as the reverse complement.
AAATGTTCATCCAATGACACAAAAACACCTAATGGATGCACAAGATTGGTTAAAAACCCTAATTGGACAAGAATTAGCCTAGGGAGGACGAAAATGACCTAAATGTTCATCCAATGACACAAAAACACCTAATGGATGCACAAGATTGGTTAAAAATCCTAATTGGACTACATTAAGTGTAGGGAGGACGAAAATGAACTAAATGTTCATCCCACGACCCAAAACACCTATTGGATGCACAAGATTGGTTAAAAACCCTAATTCGACAAGAATTAGCCTAGGGAGGTCGAAAATGACCTAAATGTTCATCCAATGACACAAAAACACCTAATGGATGCACAAGATTGGTTAAAAACCGTAATTGGACATGAATTAGCCTAGGGAGGTCGAAAATGACCTAATTGTTCATCCAATGACACAAAAACACCTAATGGATGCACAAGATTGGTTAAAAACCCTAATTGGACTACATTAAGTGTAGGGGGGACGAAAATGACCTAAATGTTCATCCAATGACACAAAAACACCTAATGGATGCACAAGATTGGTTAAAAACCATAATTGGACAAGCATAAGTCTAGGGAGGTCGAAAATGAGCTAATTGTTCATCCAATGACACAAACACAACTATTGGATGCACAAGATTGGTTAAAACCCCTAATTGTTCAAGGATAAGCCTAGGGAGGATGAAAATGACCTAAATGTTCATCCAATGACACAAAACACCTATTAGATGCACAAGATTGGTTAAAAACCCTAATTAGACAAGAATTAGCCTAGGGAGGACGAAAATGACCTAAATGTTCATCCAATGACACAAAAACACCTAATGGATGCACAAGATTGGTTAAAAACCCTAATTGGACTACATTAAGTGTAGGGGGGACGAAAATGACCTAAATGTTCATCCAATGACACAAAAACACCTAATGGATGCACAAGATTGGTTAAAAATCCTAATTGGACTACATTAAGTGTAGGGAGGACGAAAATGAACTAAATGTTCATCCCACGACCCAAAACACCTATTGGATGCACAAGATTGGTTAAAAACCCTAATTGGACAAGAATTAGCCTAGGGAGGACGAAAATGACCTAAATGTTCATCCAATTACACAAAAACACCTAATGGATGCACAAGATTGGTTAAAAACCCTAATTGGACTACATTAAGTGTAGGGAGGACGAAAATGACCTAAATGTTCATCCAATGACACAAAACACCTATTGGATGCACAAGATTGGTTAAAAACCTTAATTGGACAAGAATTAGCCTAGGGAGGACGAAAATGACCTAAATGTTCATCCAATGACACAAAAACACCTAATGGATGCACAAGATTGGTTAAAAATCCTAATTGGACTACATTAAGTGTAGGGAGGACGAAAATGACCTAAATGTTCATCCAATGACACAAAACACCTATTGGATGCACAAGATTGGTTAAAAACCCTAATTGGACAAGAATCAGCCTAGGGAGGATGAAAATGACCTAAATGTTCGTCCTATAACATAAAACACCTATTGGATGCACAAGATAGGTTAAAAACCCTAATTCGACAAGACTTAGCCTAGGGAGGACGAAAATGACCTAAATGTTCATCCAATGACACAAAAACACCTAATGGATGCACAAGATTGGTTAAAAACCCTAATTGGACATGAATTAGCCTAGGGAGGTCGAAAATGACCTAATTGTTCATCCAATGACACAAACACAACTATTGGATGCACAAGATTGGTTAGAAACCCTAATTGGACAAGGATATGCCTAGGGAGGATGAAAATGACCTAAATGTTCATCCGATGACACAAAAACACCTAATGGATGCACAAGATTGGTTAAAAACCCTAATTGGACATGAATTAGCCTAGGGAGGACGAAAATGACCTAATTGTTCATCCAATGACACAAACAGAACTATTGGATGCACAAGATTGGTTAAAACCCCTAATTGTTCAAGGATAAGCCTAGGGAGGATGAAAATGACCTAAATGTTCATCCAATGACACAAAACACCTATTAGATGCACAAGATTGGTTAAAAACCCTAATTAGACAAGAATTAGCCTAGGGAGGACGAAAATGTCCGAAATGTTCATCCAATGACACAAAAACACCTAATGGATGCACAAGATTGGTTAAAAACCCTAATTGGACTACATTAAGTGTAGGGGGGACGAAAATGACCTAAATGTTCATCCAATGACACAAAAACACCTAATGGATGCATAAGATTGGTTAAAAATCCCAATTGGACTACATTAAGTGTAGGGAGGACGAAAATTACCTAAATGTTCATCCAATGACACAAAACACCTATTGGATGCACAAGATTGGTTAAAAACCCTAATTGGACAAGAATTAGCCTAGGGAGGACGAAAATGACCTAAATGTTCATCCAATGACACAAAAACACCTAATGGATGCACAAGATTGGTTAAAAACCCTAATTAGACAAGAATTAGCCTAGGGAGGACGAAAATGTCCTAAATGTTCATCCAATGACACAAAAACACCTAATGGATGCACAAGATTGGTTAAAAACCCTAATTGGACTACATTAAGTGTAGGGGGGACGAAAATGACCTAAATTTTCATCCAATGACACAAAAACACCTAATGGATGCACAAGATTGGTTAAAAATCCTAATTGGACTACATTAAGTGTAGGGAGGACGAAAATGAACTAAATGTTCATCCCACGACCCAAAACACCTATTGGATGCACAAGATTGGTTAAAAACCCTAATTGGACAAGAATTAGCCTAGGGAGGACGAAAATGACCTAAATGTTCATCCAATTACACAAAAACACCTAATGGATGCACAAGATTGGTTAAAAACCCTAATTGGACTACATTAAGTGTAGGGAGGACGAAAATGACCTAAATGTTCATCCAATGACACAAAACACCTATTGGATGCACAAGATTGGTTCAAAACCCTAATTGGACTACATTAAGTGTAGGGAGGACGAAAATTACCTAAATGTTCATCCAATGACACAAAACACCTATTGGATGCACAAGATTGGTTAAAAACCCTAATTGGACAAGAATTAGCCTAGGGAGGACGAAAATGACCTAAATGTTCATCCAATGACACAAAAACACCTAATGGATGCACAAGATTGGTTAAAAACCCTAATTGGACAAGATTAAGTGTAGGGAGGACGAAAATGACCTAAATCTTCATCCAATGACAGGAAAACACCTAATGGATGCACAAGATTGGTTAAAAACCCTAATTGGACAAGAATTAGCCTAGGGAGTTCGAAAATGACCTAAATGTTCATCCAATGACACAAAAACACCTAATGGATGCACAAGATTGGTTAAAAACCCTAATTGGACAAGAATTAGCCTTGGGAGGACAAAAATGACCTAAATGTTCATCCAATGACACAAAAACACCTAATGGATGCACAAGATTGGTTAAAAACCCTAATTGGACAAGAATTAGCCTAGGGAGGACGAAAATGACCTAAATGTTCATCCAATGACACAAAAACACCTAATGGATGCACAAGATTGGTTAAAAACCCTAATTGGACAAAAATTAGCCTTGGGAGAGCGAAAATGACCTAATTGTTCATCCAATGACACAAACACACCTATTGGATGCACAAGATTGGTTAGAAACCCTAATTGGACCAGAATAAGCCTAGGGAGATCGAAAATGACCTAATTGTTCATCCAATGACACAAACACAACTATTGGATGCACAAGATTGGTTAGAAACCCTAATTGGACATGCATAGGCCTAAGGAGGATGAAAATGACCTAAATGTTCCTCCAATGACACAAAAACACCTTATGGATGCACAACATTGGTTAAAAACCCTAATTGGACAAGATTAAGTGTAGGGAGGACGAAAATGACCTAAATGTTCATCCAATGACACAAAACACCTATTGGATGCACAAGATTGGTTAAAAACCCTAATTGGACAAGATTTAGCCTAGGGAGGACGAAAATGACCTAAATGTTCATCCAATGACACAAAAACACCTAATGGATGCACAAGATTGGTTAAAAACCCTAATTGGACAAGAATTAGCCTAGGGAGGACGAAAATGACCTAAATGTTCATCCAATGACACAAAAACACCTAATGGATGCACAAGATTGGTTAAAAACCCTAATTGGACTACATTAAGTGTAGGGGGGACGAAAATGACCTAAATGTTCATCCAATGACACAAAAACACCTAATGGATGCACAAGATTGGTTAAAAATCCTAATTGGACTATATTAAGTGTAGGGAGGACGAAAATTACCTAAATGTTCATCCAATGATACAAAACACCTATTGGATGCACAAGATTGTTTAAAAACCCTAATTAGACAAGAATTAGCCTAGGGAGGACGAAAATGACCTAAATGTTCATCCAATGACACAAAAACACCTAATGGATGCACAAGATTGGTTAAAAACCCTAATTGGACTACATTAAGTGTAGGGAGGACGAAAATGACCTAAATGTTCATCCAATGACACAAAAACACCTAATGGATGCACAAGATTGGTTAAAAATCCTAATTGGACTACATTAAGTGTAGGGAGGACGAAAATGACCTAAATGTTCATCCAATGACACAAAACACCTATTGGATGCACAAGATTGGTTAAAAACCCTAATTGGACAAGAATCAGCCTAGGGAGGATGAAAATGACCTAAATGTTCGTCCTATAACATAAAACACCTATTGGATGCACAAGATTGGTTAAAAACCCTAATTGGACTACATTAAGTGTAGGGAGGACGATAATGACCTAAATGTTCATCCAATGACACAAAAACACCTAATGGATGCACAAGATTGGTTAAAAATCCTAATTGGACTACATTAAGTGTAGGGAGGACGAAAATGAACTAAATGTTCATCCAACGACCCAAAACACCTATTGGATGCACAAGATTGGTTAAAAACCCTAATTGGACAAGAATTTGCCTAGGGAAGACGAAAATGACCTAAATGTTCATCCAATGACACAAAAACACCTAATGGATGCACAACATTGGTTAAAAACCCTAATTGGACAAGAATTAGCCTAAATGTTCATCCAATGACACAAAACACCTATTAGATGCACAAGATTGGTTAAAAACCCTAATTGGACTACATTAAGTGTAGGGAGGACGAAAATGACCTAAATGTTCATCCAACGACCCAAAACACCTATTGGATGCACAAGATTGGTTAAAAACCCTAATTGGACAAGAATTTGCCTAGGGAGGACGAAAATGACCTAAATGTTCATCCAATGACACAAAAACACCTAATGGATGCACAAGATTGGTTAAAAACCCTAATTGGACTACATTAAGTGTAGGGAGGACGAAAATGAACTAAATGTTCATCCAACGACCCAAAACACCTATTGGATGCACAAGATTGGTTAAAAACCCTAATTGGACAAGAATTTGCCTAGGGAAGACGAAAATGACCTAAATGTTCATCCAATGACACAAAAACACCTAATGGATGCACAACATTGGTTAAAAACCCAAATTGGACAAGAATTAGCCTAAATGTTCATCCAATGACACAAAACACCTATTAGATGCACAAGATTGGTTAAAAACCCTAATTAGACAAGAATTAGCCTAGGGAGGACGAAAATGACCTAAATGTTCATCCAATGACACAAAAACACCTAATGGATGCACAAGATTGGTTAAAAACCCTAATTGGACTACATTAAGTGTAGGGAGGACGAAAATGACCTAAATGTTCATAGAAATGACACAAAAACACCTAATGGATGCACAAGATTGGTTAAAAATCCTAATTGGACTACATTAAGTGTAGGGAGGACGAAAATGACCTAAATGTTCATCCAATGACACAAAATACCTATTGGATGCACAAGATTGGTTAAAAACCCTAATTGGACAAGAATTAGCCTAGGGAGGTCAAAAATGACCTAATTGTTCATCCAATGACACAAACACAACTATTGGATGCACAAGATTGGTTAGAAACCCTAATTGGACAAGCATAAGCCTAGGGAGGATGAAAATGACCTAAATGTCCATCCAATGAAACAAAAACACCTAATGGATGCACAAGATTGGTTAAAAACCCAAAATTGGACAAGAATTAGCCTAGGGAGGACGAAAATGACCTAATTGTTCATCCACTGACAGAAACACACCTATTGGATGCACAAGATTGGTTAGAAACCCTAATTGGACAAGAATAAGCCTAGGGAGGTCGAAAATGACCTAATTGTTCATCCAATGACACAAACACAACTATTGGATGCACAAGATTGGTTAGAAACCCTAATTGGACAAGGATAAGCCTAGGGAGGATGAAAATGACCTAAATGTTCATCCAATGACACAAAAACACCTAATGGATGCACAAGATTGGTTAAAAATCCTAATTGGACTACATTAAGTGTAGGGAGGACGAAAATGAACTAAATGTTCATCCCACGACCCAAAACACCTATTGGATGCACAAGATTGGTTAAAAACCCTAATTGGACAAGAATTAGCCTAGGGAGGACGAAAATGACCTAAATGTTCATCCAATGACACAAAAACACCTAATGGATGCACAAGATTGGTTAAAAACCCTAATTGGACATGAATTAGCCTAGGGAGGACGAAAATGACCTAATTGTTCATCCAATGACACAAACAGAACTATTGGATGCACAAGATTGGTTAGAAACCCTAATTGGACAAGGATAAGCCTAGGGAGGATGAAAATGACCTAAATGTTCATCCAATGACACAAAACACCTATTGGATGCACAAGATTGGTTAAAATCCCTAATTGGACAAGAATTATCCTAGGGAGGACGAAAATGACCTAATTGTTCATCCAATGACACAAACACAACTATTGGATGCACAAGATTGGTTAGAAACCCTAATTGGACAAGGATAAGCCTAGGGAGGATGAAAATGACCTAAATGTTCATCCGATGACACAAAAACACCTAATGGATGCACAAGATTGGTTAAAAACCCTAATTGGACATGAATTAGCCTAGGGAGGTCGAAAATGACCTAATTGTTCATCCAATGACACAAACACAACTATTGGATGCACAAGATTGGTTAGAAACCATAATTGGACAAGCATAAGTCTAGGGAGGTCGAAAATGAGCTAATTGTTCATCCAATGACACAAACACAACTATTGGATGCACAAGATTGGTTAAAACCCCTAATTGTTCAAGGATAAGCCTAGGGAGGATGAAAATGACCTAAATGTTCATCCAATGACACAAAACACCTATTAGATGCACAAGATTGGTTAAAAACCCTAATTAGACAAGAATTAGCCTAGGGAGGACGAAAATGACCTAAATGTTCATCCAATGACACAAAAACACCTAATGGATGCACAAGATTGGTTAAAAACCCTAATTGGACAAGAATTTGCCTAGGGAGGACGAAAATGACCTAAATGTTCATCCAATGACACAAAAACACCTAATGGATGCACAAGATTGGTTAAAAACCCTAATTGGACTACATTAAGTGTAGGGAGGACGAAAATGAACTAAATGCTCATCCAACGACCCAAAACACCTATTGGATGCACAAGATTGGTTAAAAACCCCAATTGGACAAGAAATTGCCTAGGGAGGACGAAAATGACCTAAATGTTCATCCAATGACACAAAAACACGTAATGGATGCACAACATTGGTTAAAAACCCTAATTGGACAAGAATTAGCCTAAATGTTCATCCAATGACACAAAACACCTATTAGATGCACAAGATTGGTTAAAAACCCTAATTAGACAAGAATTAGCCTAGGGAGGACGAAAATGACCTAAATGTTCATCCAATGACAGAAAAACACCTAATGGATGCACAAGATTGGTTAAAAATCCTAATTGGACTACATTAAGTGTAGGGAGGACGAAAATTACCTAAATGTTCATCCAATGACACAAAACACCTATTGGATGCACAACATTGGTTAAAAACCCTAATTGGACAAGAATTAGCCAAGGGAGGACGAAAATGACCTAAA
>JBBPBS010000549.1:6618837-6681875 GCA_037974835.1 Cicer judaicum | reverse complement strand
GCCTAGGGAGGACGAAAATGACCTAAATGTTCATCCAATGACACAAAAACACCTAATGGATGCACAAGATTGGTTAAAAACCCTAATTGGACTACATTAAGTGTAGGGAGGACGAAAATGACCTAAATGTTCATAGAAATGACACAAAAACACCTAATGGATGCACAAGATTGGTTAAAAATCCTAATTGGACTACATTAAGTGTAGGGAGGACGAAAATGACCTAAATGTTCATCCAATGACACAAAATACCTATTGGATGCACAAGATTGGTTAAAAACCCTAATTGGACAAGAATTAGCCTAGGGAGGTCAAAAATGACCTAATTGTTCATCCAATGACACAAACACAACTATTGGATGCACAAGATTGGTTAGAAACCCTAATTGGACAAGCATAAGCCTAGGGAGGATGAAAACGACCTAAATCTCCATCCAATGAAACAAAAACACCTAATGGATGCACAAGATTGGTTAAAAACCCAAAATTGGACAAGAATTAGCCTAGGGAGGACGAAAATGACCTAATTGTTCATCCACTGACAGAAACACACCTATTGGATGCACAAGATTGGTTAGAAACCCTAATTGGACAAGAATAAGCCTAGGGAGGTCGAAAATGTCCTAATTGTTCATCCAATGACACAAACACAACTATTGGATGCACAAGATTGGTTAGAAACCCTAATTGGACAAGGATAAGCCTAGGGAGGATGAAAATGACCTAAATGTTCGACCAATGACACAAAAACACCTAATGGATGCACAAGATTGGTTAAAAACCCTAATTGGACTACATTAAGTGTAGGGAGGACGATAATGACCTAAATGTTCATCCAATGACACAAAACACCTATTGGATGCACAAGATTTGTTAAAAACCATAATTGGACAAGAATTAGCCTAGGGAGGACGAAAATTACCTAATTGTTCATCCAATGACACAAACACAACTATTGGATGCACAAGATTGGTTAGAAACCCTAATTGGACAAGCATAAGCCTAGGGAGGTCGAAAATGACCTAATTGTTCATGCAATGACCAAACATAACTATTGGATGCACAAGATTGGTTAGAAACGCTAATTGGACAAGGATAAGCCTAGGGAGGATGAAAATGACCTAAATATTCATCCAATGACACAAAACACCTATTGGATGCACAAGATTTGTTAAAAACCCTAATTGGACAAGAATTAGCCTAGGGAGGACGAAAATGACCTAATTGTTCATCCAATGACACAAACACAACTATTGGGTGCACAAGATTGGTTAGAAACCCTAATTGGACAAGCATAAGCCTAGGGTGGTCGAAAATGAACTAATTGTTCATCCAATGACACAAACACAACTATTGGATGCACAAGATTGGTTAGAAACCCTAATTGGACAAGGATAAGCCTAGGGAGGATGAAAATGACCTAAATGTTCATCCAATGACACAAAACACCTATTGGATGCACAAGATTGGTTAAAATCCCTAATTGGACAAGAATTAGCATAGGGAGGACGAAAACGACCTAATTGTGCATCCAATGACACAAACACAACTATTGGATGCACAAGATTGGTTAGAAACCCTAATTGGACAAGCATAAGCCTAGGGAGGTCGAAAATGACCTAATTGTTCATCCAATGACACAAACACAACTATTGGATGCACAAGATTGGTTAGAAACCCTAATTGGACAAGGATAAGCCTAGGGAGGATGAAAATGACCTAAATGTTCATCCAATGACACAAAACGCCTATTAGATGCAAAAGATTGTTTAAAAACCCTAATTGGACAAGAATTAGCCTAGGGAGGACGAAAATGACCTAAATGTTCATCCAATGACACAAATACACCTAATGGATGCACATGATTGGTTAAATACCCTAATTGGACTACATTAAGTGTAGGGAGGACGATAATGACCTTAATGTTCATCCAATGACACAAAACACCTATTGGATGCACAAGATTGGTTAAAAACCCTAATTGGACAAGAATTAGCCTAGGGAGGACAAAAATGACCTAATTGTTCATCCAATGACACAAACACAACTATTGGATGCACAAGATTGGTTAGAAACCCTAATTGGACAAGGATAAGCCTAGGGAGGATGAAAATGACCTAAATGTTCATCCAATGACACAAAACACCTATTGGATGCACAAGATTGGTTAAAATCCCTAATTGGACAAGAATTAGCATAGGGAGGACGAAAACGACCTAATTGTTCATCCAATGACACAAACACAACTATTGGATGCACAAGATTGGTTAGAAACCCTAATTGGACAAGCATAAGCCTAGGGAGGTCGAAAATGACCTAATTGTTCATCCAATGACACAAACACAACTATTGGATGCACAAGATTGGTTAGAAACCCTAATTGGACAAGGATAAGCCTAGGGAGGATGAAAATGACCTAAATGTTCATCCAATGACACAAAACACCTATTGGATGCACAAGATTGGTTAAAATCCCTAATTGGACAAGAATTAGCCTAGGGAGGACGAATATGACCTAATTGTTCATCCAATGACAGAAACACAACTATTGGATGCACAAGATTGGTTAGAAACCCTAATTGGACAAGCATAAGCCTAGGGAGGTCGAAAATGACCTAATTGTTCATCCAATGACACAAACACAACTATTGGATGCACAAGATTGGTTAGAAACGCTAATTGGACAAGGATAAGCCTAGGGAGGACGAAAATGACCTAAATGTTCGTGCAATGACACAAAAACACCTAATGGATGCACAAGATTGGTTAAAAACTGTAATTGGACTACATTAAGTGTAGGGAGGACGAAAATGACCTAAATGTTCATCCAATGACACAAAACACCTATTGGATGCACAAGATTGGTTAAAAACCCTAATTGGACAAGAATTTGCTTAGGGAGGACGAAAATGACCTAAATGTTCATCCAATGACACAAAAACACCTAATGGATGCACAAGATTGGTTAAAAACCCTAATTGGACTACATTAAGTGTAGGGAGGACGAAAATGACCTAAATGTTCATAGAAATGACACAAAAACACCTAATGGATGCACAAGATTGGTTAAAAACCCTAATTGGACTAGAATTAGCCTAGGGAGAACGAAAATGACCTAAATGTTCATCCAATGACACACAAACACCTAATGGATGCACAAGATTGGTTAAAAACCCTAATTGGACTACATTAAATGTAGGGAGGACGATAATGACCTAAATGTTCATCCAATGACGCAAAACACCTATTGGATGCACAAGATTGGTTAAAAACCTTAATTGGACAAGAATTAGCCTAGGGAGGACGAAAATGACCTAAATGTTCATCCAATGACACAAAAACACCTAATGGATGCACAAGATTGGTTAAAAACCCTAATTGGACTACATTAAGTGTAGGGAGGACGATAATGACCTAATTGTTCATCCAATGACAGAAAACACCTATTGGATGCACAAGATTGGTTAAAAACCCTAATTGGACATGAATTAGCCTAGGGAGGACGATAATGACCTAATTGTTCATCCAATGACACAAACACAACTATTGGATGCACAAGATTGGTTAGAAACCCTAGTTGGACAAGGATAAGCCTAGGGAGGATGAAAATGACCTAAATGTTCATCCAATGACACAAAACACCTATTAGATGCACAAGATTGGTTAAAAACCCAAATTGGATAAGAATTAGCCTAGGGAGGACGAAAATGACCTAAATGTTCATCCAATGACACAAAAACACCTAATGGATGCACAAGATTGGTTAAAAACCCTAATTGGACTACATTAAGTGTAGGGAGGACGATAATGACCTAAATGTTCATCCAATGACACAAAACACCTATTGGATGCACAAGATTGGTTAAAAACCCTAATTGGACAAGAATTAGCCTAGGGAGGACAAAAATGACCTAATTGTTCATCCAATGACACAAACACAACTATTGGATGCACAAGATTGGTTAGAAACCCTAATTGGACAAGCATAACCCTAGGGAGGATGAAAATGACCTAAATGTCCATCCAATGAAACAAAAATACCTAATGGATGCACAAGATTGGTTAAAAACCGAAATTGGACATGAATTAGCCTAGGGAGGACCAAAATGACCTAATTGTTCATCCAATGACACAAACACACCTATTGGATGCACAAGATTGGTTAGAAACCCTAATTGGACAAGAATAAGCCTAGGGAGGTCGAAAATGACCTAATTGTTCATCCAATGACACAAACACAACTATTGGATGCACAAGATTGGTTAAAAACCCTAATTGGACTACATTAAGTGTAGGGAGGACCAAAATGACCTAATTGTTCATCCAATGACACAAACACACCTATTGGATGCACAAGATTGGTTAGACACCCTAATTGGACAAGAATAAGCCTAGGGAAGTCGAAAATGACCTAATTGTTCATCCAATGACACAAACACAACTATTGGATGCACAAGATTGGTTAGAAACCCTAATTGGACAAGGATAAGCCTAGGGAGGATGAAAATGACCTAAATGTTCATCCAATGACACAAAAACACCTAATGGATGCACAAGATTGGTTAAAAACCCTAATTGGACTACATTAAGTGTACGGAGGACGATAATGACCTAAATGTTCATCCAATGACACAAAATACCTATTGGATGCACAAGATTGGTTAAAAACCATAATTGGACAAGAATTAGCCTAGGGAGGACGATAATCACCTAATTGTTCATCCAATGACACAAACACAACTATTGGATGCACAAGATTGGTTAGAAACCCTAATTGGACAACCATAAGCCTAGGGAGGTCGAAAATGAACTAATTGTTCATCCAATGACACAAACACAACTATTGGATGCACAAGATTGGTTAAAACCCCTAATTGTTCAAGGATAAGCCTAGGGAGGATGAAAATGACCTAAATGTTCATCCAATGACACAAAACACCTATTAGATGCACAAGATTGGTTAAAAACCCTAATTAGACAAGAATTAGCCTAGGGAGGACGAAAATGACCTAAATGTTCATCCAATGACACAAAAACACCTAATGGATGCACAAGATTGGTTAAAAACCCTAATTGGACAAGAATTTGCCTAGGGAGGACGAAAATGACCTAAATGTTCATCCAATGACACAAAAACACCTAATGGATGCACAAGATTGGTTAAAAACCCTAATTGGACTACATTAAGTGTAGGGAGGACGAAAATGAACTAAATGTTCATCCAACGACCCAAAACACCTATTGGATGCACAAGATTGGTTAAAAACCCTAATTGGACAAGAAATTGCCTAGGGAGGACGAAAATGACCTAAATGTTCATCCAATGACACAAAAACACGTAATGGATGCACAACATTGGTTAAAAACCCTAATTGGACAAGAATTAGCCTAAATGTTCATCCAATGACACAAAACACCTATTAGATGCACAAGATTGGTTAAAAACCCTAATTAGACAAGAATTAGCCTAGGGAGGACGAAAATGACCTAAATGTTCATCCAATGACAGAAAAACACCTAATGGATGCACAAGATTGGTTAAAAATCCTAATTGGACTACATTAAGTGTAGGGAGGACGAAAATTACCTAAATGTTCATCCAATGACACAAAACACCTATTGGATGCACAACATTGGTTAAAAACCCTAATTGGACAAGAATTAGCCAAGGGAGGACGAAAATGACCTAAATGTTCATCCAATGACACAAAAACACCTAATGGATGCACAATATTGGTTAAAAATCCTAATTGGACTACATTAAGTGTAGGGAGGACGAAAATGAACTAAATGTTCATCCAACGACCCAAAACACCTATTGGATGCACAAGATTGGTTAAAAACCCTAATTGGACAAGAATTTGCCTAGGGAGGACGAAAATGACCTAAATGTTCATCCAATGACACAAAAACACCTAATGGATGCACAAGATTGGTTAAAAACCCTAATTGGACTACATTAAGTGTAGGGATGACGAAAATGACCTAAATGTTCATAGAAATGACACAAAAACACCTAATGGATGCACAAGATTGGTTAAAAATCCTAATTGGACTACATTAAGTGTAGGGAGGACGAAAATGACCTAAATGTTCATCCAATGACACAAAATACCTATTGGATGCACAAGATTGGTTAAAAACCCTAATTGGACAAGAATTAGCCTAGGGAGGTCAAAAATGACCTAATTGTTCATCCAATGACACAAACACAACTATTGGATGCACAAGATTGGTTAGAAACCCTAATTGGACAAGCATAAGCCTAGGGAGGATGAAAATGACCTAAATCTCCATCCAATGAAACAAAAACACCTAATGGATGCACAAGATTGGTTAAAAACCCAAAATTGGACAAGAATTAGCCTAGGGAGGACGAAAATGACCTAATTGTTCATCCACTAACAGAAACACACCTATTGGATGCACAAGATTGGTTAGAAACCCTAATTGGACAAGAATAAGCCTAGGGAGGTCGAAAATGACCTAATTGTTCATCCAATGACACAAACACAACTATTGGATGCACAAGATTGGTTAGAAACCCTAATTGGACAAGGATAAGCCTAGGGAGGATGAAAATGACCTAAATGTTCGACCAATGACACAAAAACACCTAATGGATGCACAAGATTGGTTAAAAACCCTAATTGGACTACATTAAGTGTAGGGAGGACGATAATGACCTAAATGTTCATCCAATGACACAAAACACCTATTGGATGCACAAGATTGGTTAAAAACCATAATTGGACAAGAATTAGCCTAGGGAGGACGAAAATTACCTAATTGTTCATCCAATGACACAAACACAACTATTGGATGCACAAGATTGGTTAGAAACCCTAATTGGACAAGCATAAGCCTAGGGAGGTCGAAAATGACCTAATTGTTCATGCAATGACCAAACATAACTATTGGATGCACAAGATTGGTTAGAAACGCTAATTGGACAAGGATAAGCCTAGGGAGGATGAAAATGACCTAAATATTCATCCAATGACACAAAACACCTATTGGATGCACAAGATTTGTTAAAAACCCTAATTGGACAAGAATTAGCCTAGGGAGGACGAAAATGACCTAATTGTTCATCCAATGACACAAACACAACTATTGGGTGCACAAGATTGGTTAGAAACCCTAATTGGACAAGCATAAGCCTAGGGTGGTCGAAAATGAACTAATTGTTCATCCAATGACACAAACACAACTATTGGATGCACAAGATTGGTTAGAAACCCTAATTGGACAAGGATAAGCCTAGGGAGGATGAAAATGACCTAAATGTTCATACAATGACACAAAACACCTATTGGATGCACAAGATTGGTTAAAATCCCTAATTGGACAAGAATTAGCCTAGGGAGGACGAATATGACCTAATTGTTCATCCAATGACACAAACACAACTATTGGATGCACAAGATTGGTTAGAAACCCTAATTGGACAAGCATAAGCCTAGGGAGGTCGAAAATGACCTAATTGTTCATCCAATGACACAAACACAACTATTGGATGCACAAGATTGGTTAGAAACCCTAGTTGGACAAGGATAAGCCTAGGGAGGATGAAAATGACCTAAATGTTCATCCAATGACACAAAACACCTATTAGATGCACAAGATTGGTTAAAAACCCTAATTGGACAAGAATTAGCCTAGGGAGGACGAAAATGACCTAAATGTTCATCCAATGACACAAAAACACCTAATGGATGCACAAGATTGGTTAAAATCCCTAATTGGACTACATTAAGTGTAGGGAGGACGAAAATGACCTAAATGTTCATCCAACGACCCAAAATACCTTTTGGATGCACAAGATTGGTTAAAAACCCTAATTGGACAAGAATTTGCCTAGGGAGGACGAAAATGACCTAAATGTTCATCCAATGACACAAAAACACCTAATGGATGCACAAGATTGGTTAAAAACCCTAATTGGACTACATTAAGTGTAGGGAGGACGAAAATGAACTAAATGTTCATCCAACGACCCAAAACACCTATTGGATGCACAAGATTGGTTAAAAACCCTAATTGGACAAGAATTTGCCTAGGGAAGACGAAAATGACCTAAATGTTCATCCAATGACACAAAAACACCTAATGGATGCACAACATTGGTTAAAAACCCAAATTGGACAAGAATTAGCCTAAATGTTCATCCAATGACACAAAACACCTATTAGATGCACAAGATTGGTTAAAAACCCTAATTAGACAAGAATTAGCCTAGGGAGGACGAAAATGACCTAAATGTTCATCCAATGACACAAAAACACCTAATGGATGCACAAGATTGGTTAAAAATCCTAATTGGACTACATTAAGTGTAGGGAGGACGAAAATGACCTAAATGTTCATCCAATGACACAAAACACCTATTGGATGCACAAGATTGGTTAAAAACCCTAATTGGACAAGAATCAGCCTAGGGAGGATGAAAATGACCTAAATGTTCGTCCTATAACATAAAACACCTATTGGATGCACAAGATTGGTTAAAAACCCTAATTCGACAAGACTTAGCCTAGGGAGGACGAAAATGACCTAAATGTTCATCCAATGACACAAAAACACCTAATGGATGCACAAGATTGGTTAAAAACCCTAATTGGACATGAATTAGCCTAGGGAGTTGGAAAATGACCTAATTGCTCATCCAATGACACAAACACAACTATTGGATGCACAAGATTGGTTAGAAACCCTAATTCGACAAGACTTAGCCTAGGGAGGACGAAAATGACCTAAATGTTCATCCAATGACACAAAAACACCTAATGGATGCACAAGATTGGTTAAAAACCCTAATTGGACATGAATTAGCCTAGGGAGGTCGAAAATGACCTAATTGTTCATCCAATGACACAAACACAACTATTGGATGCACAAGATTGGTTAGAAACCATAATTGGACAAGCATAAGTCTAGGGAGGTCGAAAATGAGCTAATTGTTCATCCAATGACACAAACACAACTATTGGATGCACAAGACTGGTTAGAAACCCTAATTGGACAAGGATAAGCCTAGGGAGGATGAAAATGACCTAAATGTTCATCCGATGATACAAAAACACCTAATGGATGCACAAGATTGGTTAAAAACCCTAATTGGACATGAATTAGCCTAGGGAGGACGAAAATGACCTAATTGTTCATCCAATGACACAAACAGAACTATTGGATGCACAAGATTGGTTAGAAACCCTAATTGGACAAGGATAAGCCTAGGGAGGATGAAAATGACCTAAATGTTCATCCAATGACACAAAACACCTATTGGATGCACAAGATTGGTTAAAATCCCTAATTGGACAAGAATTATCCTAGGGAGGACGAAAATGACCTAATTGTTCATCCAATGACACAAACACAACTATTGGATGCACAAGATTGGTTAGAAACCCTAATTGGACAAGGATAAGCCTAGGGAGGATGAAAATGACCTAAATGTTCATCCGATGACACAAAAACACCTAATGGATGCACAAGATTGGTTAAAAACCCTAATTGGACATGAATTAGCCTAGGGAGGTCGAAAATGACCTAATTGTTCATCCAATGACACAAACACAACTATTGGATGCACAAGATTGGTTAGAAACCATAATTGGACAAGCATAAGTCTAGGGAGGTCGAAAATGAGCTAATTGTTCATCCAATGACACAAACACAACTATTGGATGCACAAGATTGGTTAAAACCCCTAATTGTTCAAGGATAAGCCTAGGGAGGATGAAAATGACCTAAATGTTCATCCAATGACACAAAACACCTATTAGATGCACAAGATTGGTTAAAAACCCTAATTAGACAAGAATTAGCCTAGGGAGGACGAAAATGACCTAAATGTTCATCCAATGACACAAAAACACCTAATGGATGCACAAGATTGGTTAAAAACCCTAATTGGACAAGAATTTGCCTAGGGAGGACGAAAATGACCTAAATGTTCATCCAATGACACAAAAACACCTAATGGATGCACAAGATTGGTTAAAAACCCTAATTGGACTACATTAAGTGTAGGGAGGACGAAAATGACCTAAATGTTCATAGAAATGACACAAAAACACCTAATGGATGCACAAGATTGGTTAAAAATCCTAATTGGACTACATTAAGTGTAGGGAGGACGAAAATGACCTAAATGTTCATCCAATGACACAAAATACCTATTGGATGCACAAGATTGGTTAAAAACCCTAATTGGACAAGAATTAGCCTAGGGAGGTCAAAAATGACCTAATTGTTCATCCAATGACACAAACACAACTATTGGATGCACAAGATTGGTTAGAAACCCTAATTGGACAAGCATAAGCCTAGGGAGGATGAAAATGACCTAAATGTCCATCCAATGAAACAAAAACACCTAATGGATGCACAAGATTGGTTAAAAACCCAAAATTGGACAAGAATTAGCCTAGGGAGGACGAAAATGACCTAATTGTTCATCCACTGACAGAAACACACCTATTGGATGCACAAGATTGGTTAGAAACCCTAATTGGACAAGAATAAGCCTAGGGAGGTCGAAAATGACCTAATTGTTCATCCAATGACACAAACACAACTATTGGATGCACAAGATTGGTTAGAAACCCTAATTGGACAAGGATAAGCCTAGGGACGATGAAAATGACCTAAATGTTCGACCAATGACACAAAAACACCTAATGGATGCACAAGATTGGTTAAAAACCCTAATTGGACTACATTAAGTGTAGGGAGGACGATAATGACCTAAATGTTCATCCAATGACACAAAACACCTATTGGATGCACAAGATTGGTTAAAAACCATAATTGGACAAGAATTAGCCTAGGGAGGACGAAAATTACCTAATTGTTCATCCAATGACACAAACACAACTATTGGATGCACAAGATTGGTTAGAAACCCTAATTGGACAAGCATAAGCCTAGGGAGGTCGAAAATGACCTAATTGTTCATGCAATGACCAAACATAACTATTGGATGCACAAGATTGGTTAGAAACGCTAATTGGACAAGGATAAGCCTAGGGAGGATGAAAATGACCTAAATATTCATCCAATGACACAAAACACCTATTGGATGCACAAGATTGGTTAAAAACCCTAATTGGACAAGAATTAGCCTAGGGAGGACGAAAATGACCTAATTGTTCATCCAATGACACAAACACAACTATTGGGTGCACAAGATTGGTTAGAAACCCTAATTGGACAAGCATAAGCCTAGGGTGGTCGAAAATGAACTAATTGTTCATCCAATGACACAAACACAACTATTGGATGCACAAGATTGGTTAGAAACCCTAATTGGACAAGGATAAGCCTAGGGAGGATGAAAATGACCTAAATGTTCATCCAATGACACAAAACACCTATTGGATGCACAAGATTGGTTAAAATCCCTAATTGGACAAGAATTAGCATAGGGAGGACGAAAACGACCTAATTGTGCATCCAATGACACAAACACAACTATTGGATGCACAAGATTGGTTAGAAACCCTAATTGGACAAGCATAAGCCTAGGGAGGTCGAAAATGACCTAATTGTTCATCCAATGACACAAACACAACTATTGGATGCACAAGATTGGTTAGAAACCCTAATTGGACAAGGATAAGCCTAGGGAGGATGAAAATGACCTAAATGTTCATCCAATGACACAAAACACCTATTGGATGCACAAGATTGGTTAAAATCCCTAATTGGACAAGAATTAGCCTAGGGAGGACGAATATGACCTAATTGTTCATCCAATGACAGAAACACAACTATTGGATGCACAAGATTGGTTAGAAACCCTAATTGGACAAGCATAAGCCTAGGGAGGTCGAAAATGACCTAATTGTTCATCCAATGACACAAACACAACTATTGGATGCACAAGATTGGTTAGAAACGCTAATTGGACAAGGATAAGCCTAGGGAGGACGAAAATGACCTAAATGTTCGTGCAATGACACAAAAACACCTAATGGATGCACAAGATTGGTTAAAAACTGTAATTGGACTACATTAAGTGTAGGGAGGACGAAAATGACCTAAATGTTCATCCAATGACACAAAACACCTATTGGATGCACAAGATTGGTTAAAAACCCTAATTGGACAAGAATTTGCTTAGGGAGGACGAAAATGACCTAAATGTTCATCCAATGACACAAAAACACCTAATGGATGCACAAGATTGGTTAAAAACCCTAATTGGACTACATTAAGTGTAGGGAGGACGAAAATGACCTAAATGTTCATAGAAATGACACAAAAACACCTAATGGATGCACAAGATTGGTTAAAAACCCTAATTGGACTAGAATTAGCCTAGGGAGAACGAAAATGACCTAAATGTTCATCCAATGACACACAAACACCTAATGGATGCACAAGATTGGTTAAAAACCCTAATTGGACTACATTAAGTGTAGGGAGGACGATAATGACCTAAATGTTCATCCAATGACGCAAAACACCTATTGGATGCACAAGATTGGTTAAAAACCTTAATTGGACAAGAATTAGCCTAGGGAGGACGAAAATGACCTAAATGTTCATCCAATGACACAAAAACACCTAATGGATGCACAAGATTGGTTAAAAATCCTAATTGGACTACATTAAGTGTAGGGAGGACGAAAATGACCTAAATGTTCATCCAATGACACAAAACACCTATTGGATGCACAAGATTGGTTCAAAACCCTAATTGGACAAGAATTAGCCTAGGGAGGACGAAAATGACCTAAATGTTCATCCAATGACACAAATACACTTAATTGATGCACAAGATTGGTTTAAAACCCTAATTGGACTACATTAAGTGTAAGGAGGACGAAAATGACCTAAATGTTCATCCAATGACACAAAACACCTATTGGATGCACAAGATTGGTTAAAAACCCTAATTGGACAAGAATTAGCCTAGGGAGGACAAAAATGACCTAATTGTTCATCCAATGACACAAACACAACTATTGGATGCACAAGATTGGTTAGAAACCCTAATTGGACAAGCATAACCCTAGGGAGGATGAAAATGACCTAAATGTCCATCCAATGAAACAAAAATACCTAATGGATGCACAAGATTGGTTAAAAACCCAAATTGGACATGAATTAGCCTAGGGAGGACCAAAATGACCTAATTGTTCATCCAATGACACAAACACACCTATTGGATGCACAAGATTGGTTAGAAACCCTAATTGGACAAGAATAAGCCTAGGGAGGTCGAAAATGACCTAATTGTTCATCCAATGACACAAACACAACTATTGGATGCACAAGATTGGTTAAAAACCCTAATTGGACTACATTAAGTGTAGGGAGGACCAAAATGACCTAATTGTTCATCCAATGACACAAACACACCTATTGGATGCACAAGATTGGTTAGACACCCTAATTGGACAAGAATAAGCCTAGGGAAGTCGAAAATGACCTAATTGTTCATCCAATGACACAAACACAACTATTGGATGCACAAGATTGGTTAGAAACCCTAATTGGACAAGGATAAGCCTAGGGAGGATGAAAATGACCTAAATGTTCATCCAATGACACAAAAACACCTAATGGATGCACAAGATTGGTTCAAAACCCTAATTGGACTACATTAAGTGTACGGAGGACGATAATGACCTAAATGTTCATCCAATGACACAAAATACCTATTGGATGCACAAGATTGGTTAAAAACCATAATTGGACAAGAATTAGCCTAGGGAGGACGATAATCACCTAATTGTTCATCCAATGACACAAACACAACTATTGGATGCACAAGATTGGTTAGAAACCCTAATTGGACAACCATAAGCCTAGGGAGGTCGAAAATGAACTAATTGTTCATCCAATGACACAAACACAACTATTGGATGCACAAGATTGGTTAAAACCCCTAATTGTTCAAGGATAAGCCTAGGGAGGATGAAAATGACCTAAATGTTCATCCAATGACACAAAACACCTATTAGATGCACAAGATTGGTTAAAAACCCTAATTAGACAAGAATTAGCCTAGGGAGGACGAAAATGACCTAAATGTTCATCCAATGACACAAAAACACCTAATTGATGCACAAGATTGGTTAAAAACCCTAATTGGACAAGAATTTGCCTAGGGAGGACGAAAATGACCTAAATGTTCATCCAATGACACAAAAACACCTAATGGATGCACAAGATTGGTTAAAAACCCTAATTGGACTACATTAAGTGTAGGGAGGACGAAAATGAACTAAATGTTCATCCAACGACCCAAAACACCTATTGGATGCACAAGATTGGTTAAAAACCCTAATTGGACAAGAATTTGCCTAGGGAGGACGAAAATGACCTAAATGTTCATCCAATGACACAAAAACACCTAATGGATGCACAAGATTGGTTAAAAACCCTAATTGGACTACATTAAGTGTAGGGAGGACGAAAATGACCTAAATGTTCATAGAAATGACACAAAAACACCTAATGGATGCACAAGATTGGTTAAAAATCCTAATTGGACTACATTAAGTGTAGGGAGGACGAAAATGACCTAAATGTTCATCCAATGACACAAAATACCTATTGGATGCACAAGATTGGTTAAAAACCCTAATTGGACAAGAATTAGCCTAGGGAGGTCAAAAATGACCTAATTGTTCATCCAATGACACAAACACAACTATTGGATGCACAAGATTGGTTAGAAACCCTAATTGGACAAGCATAAGCCTAGGGAGGATGAAAATGACCTAAATGTCCATCCAATGAAACAAAAACACCTAATGGATGCACAAGATTGGTTAAAAACCCAAAATTGGACAAGAATTAGCCTAGGGAGGACGAAAATGACCTAATTGTTCATCCACTGACAGAAACACACCTATTGGATGCACAAGATTGGTTAGAAACCCTAATTGGACAAGAATAAGCCTAGGGAGGTCGAAAATGACCTAATTGTTCATCCAATGACACAAACACAACTATTGGATGCACAAGATTGGTTAGAAACCCTAATTGGACAAGCATAAGCCTAGGGAGGACGAAAATGACCTAAATGTCCATCCAATGATACAAAAATACCTAATGGATGCACAAGATTGGTTAAAAACCCTAATTGGACAAGAATTAGCCTAGGGAGGACGAAAATGACCTAATTGTTCATCCAATGACACAAACACAACTATTGGATGCACAAGATTGGTTAAAACCCCTAATTGTTCAAGATTAAGTGTAGGGAGGACGAAAATGACCTAAATGTTCATCCAATGACACAAAACACCTATTAGATGCACAAGATTGGTTAAAAACCCTAATTGGACAAGAATTAGCCTAGGGAGGACAAAAATGACCTAATTGTTCATCCAATGACACAAACACAACTATTGGATGCACAAGATTGGTTAGAAACCCTAATTGGACAAGAATTAGCCTAGGGAGGACGAAAATGACCTAAATGTTCATCCAATGACACAAAAACACCTAATGGATGCACAAGATTGGTTAAAAACCCTAATTGGACTACATTAAGTGTAGGGAGGACGAAAATGAACTAAATGTTCATCCAACGACCCAAAACACCTATTGGATGCACAAGATTGGTTAAAAACCCTAATTGGACAAGAATTAGCCTAGGGAGGACGAAAATGACCTAAATGTTCATCCAATGACACAAAAACACCTAATGGATGCACAAGATTGGTTAAAAATCCTAATTGGACTACATTAAGTGTAGGGAGGACGAAAATGAACTAAATGTTCATCCCACGACCCAAAACACCTATTGGATGCACAAGATTGGTTAAAAACCCTAATTCGACAAGAATTAGCCTAGGGAGGTCGAAAATGACCTAAATGTTCATCCAATGACACAAAAACACCTAATGGATGCACAAGATTGGTTAAAAACCGTAATTGGACATGAATTAGCCTAGGGAGGTCGAAAATGACCTAATTGTTCATCCAATGACACAAAAACACCTAATGGATGCACAAGATTGGTTAAAAACCCTAATTGGACTACATTAAGTGTAGGGGGGACGAAAATGACCTAAATGTTCATCCAATGACACAAAAACACCTAATGGATGCACAAGATTGGTTAAAAACCCTAATTGGACAAGAATTAGCCTAGGGAGGACGAAAATGACCTAAATGTTCATCCAATGACACAAAAACACCTATTGGATGCACAAGATTGGTTAAAAACCCAAATTGGACAAGAATTAGCCTAGGGATGACGAAAATGACCTAAATGTTCATCCAATGACACAAAAACACCTATTGGATGCACAAAATTGGTTAAAAACCCTAATTGGACAAGAATTAGCCTAGGGAGGACAAAAATGACCTAATTGTTCATCCAATGACACAAACACAACTATTGGATGCACAAGATTGGTTAGAAACCCTAATTGGACAAGCATAAGCCTAGGGAGGACGAAAATGACCTAAATGTTCATCCAATGACACAAAAACACCTATTGGATGCACAAGATTGGTTAAAAACCCTAATTGGACAAGAATTAGCCTAGGGAGGACCAAAATGACCTAATTGTTCATCCAATGACACAAACACACCTATTGGATGCACAAGATTGGTTAGAAACCCTAATTGGACAAGAATAAGCCTAGGGAGGTCGAAAATGACCTAATTGTTCATCCAATGACACAAACACAACTATTGGATGCACAAGATTGGTTAGAAACCCTAATTGGACAAGCATAAGCCTAGGGAGGATGAAAATGACCTAAATGTCCATCCAATGAAACAAAAACACCTAATGGATGCACAAGATTGGTTAAAAACCCTAGTTGGACAAGAATTAGCCTACGGAGGACCAAAATGACCTAATTGTTCATCCAATGACACAAACACACCTATTGGATGCACAAGATTGGTTAAAAACCCTAATTGGACAAGAATTAGACTAGGGAGGACCAAAATGACCTAATTGTTCATCCAATGAAACAAACACAACTATTGGATGCACAAGATTGGTTAAAACCCCTAATTGTTCAAGATTTAGTGTAGGGAGGACGAAAATGACCTAATTGTTCATCCAATGACACAAACACAACTATTGGATGCACAAGATTGGTTAGAAACCCTAATTGGACAAGCATAAGCCTAGGGAGGATGAAAATGACCTAAATGTCCATCCAATGATACAAAAACACCTAATGGATGCACAAGATTGGTTAAAAACCCTAATTGGACAAGAATTAGCCTAGGGAGGACGAAAATGACCTAATTGTTCATTCAATGACACAAACACAACTATTGGATGCACAAGATTGGTTAGAAACCCTAATTGGACAAGCATAAGCCTAGGGAGGTCGAAAATGAACTAATTGTTCATCCAATGACACAAACACAACTATTGGATGCACAAGATTGGTTAGAAACCCTAATTGGACAAGGATAAGCCTAGGGAGGATGAAAATGACCTAAATGTTCATCCGATGACACAAAAACACCTAATGGATGCACAAGATTGGTTAAAAACCCTAATTGGACATGAATTAGCCTAGGGAGGTCGAAAATGACCTAATTGTTCATCCAATGACACAAACACAACTATTGGATGCACAAGATTGGTTAGAAACCATAATTGGACAAGCATAAGTCTAGGGAGGTCGAAAATGAGCTAATTGTTCATCCAATGACACAAACACAACTATTGGATGCACAAGATTGGTTAAAACCCCTAATTGTTCAAGGATAAGCCTAGGGAGGATGAAAATGACCTAAATGTTCATCCAATGACACAAAACACCTATTAGATGCACAAGATTGGTTAAAAACCCTAATTAGACAAGAATTAGCCTAGGGAGGACGAAAATGACCTAAATGTTCATCCAATGACACAAAAACACCTAATGGATGCACAAGATTGGTTAAAAACCCTAATTGGACAAGAATTTGCCTAGGGAGGACGAAAATGACCTAAATGTTCATCCAATGACACAAAAACACCTAATGGATGCACAAGATTGGTTAAAAACCCTAATTGGACTACATTAAGTGTAGGGAGGACGAAAATGAACTAAATGTTCATCCAACGACCCAAAACACCTATTGGATGCACAAGATTGGTTAAAAACCCTAATTGGACAAGAAATTGCCTAGGGAGGACGAAAATGACCTAAATGTTCATCCAATGACACAAAAACACGTAATGGATGCACAACATTGGTTAAAAACCCTAATTGGACAAGAATTAGCCTAAATGTTCATCCAATGACACAAAACACCTATTAGATGCACAAGATTGGTTAAAAACCCTAATTAGACAAGAATTAGCCTAGGGAGGACGAAAATGACCTAAATGTTCATCCAATGACAGAAAAACACCTAATGGATGCACAAGATTGGTTAAAAATCCTAATTGGACTACATTAAGTGTAGGGAGGACGAAAATTACCTAAATGTTCATCCAATGACACAAAACACCTATTGGATGCACAACATTGGTTAAAAACCCTAATTGGACAAGAATTAGCCAAGGGAGGACGAAAATGACCTAAATGTTCATCCAATGACACAAAAACACCTAATGGATGCACAATATTGGTTAAAAATCCTAATTGGACTACATTAAGTGTAGGGAGGACGAAAATGAACTAAATGTTCATCCAACGACCCAAAACACCTATTGGATGCACAAGATTGGTTAAAAACCCTAATCGGACAAGAATTTGCCTAGGGAGGACGAAAATGACCTAAATGTTCATCCAATGACACAAAAACACCTAATGGATGCACAAGATTGGTTAAAAACCCTAATTGGACTACATTAAGTGTAGGGAGGACGAAAATGACCTAAATGTTCATAGAAATGACACAAAAACACCTAATGGATGCACAAGATTGGTTAAAAATCCTAATTGGACTACATTAAGTGTAGGGAGGACGAAAATGACCTAAATGTTCATCCAATGACACAAAATACCTATTGGATGCACAAGATTGGTTAAAAACCCTAATTGGACAAGAATTAGCCTAGGGAGGTCAAAAATGACCTAATTGTTCATCCAATGACACAAACACAACTATTGGATGCACAAGATTGGTTAGAAACCCTAATTGGACAAGCATAAGCCTAGGGAGGATGAAAATGACCTAAATGTTCATCCAATGACACAAAACACACCTATTGGATGCACAAGATTGGTTAGAAACCCTAATTGGACAAGAATAAGCCTAGGGAGGTAAACAACGTCCTAATTGTTCATCCAATGACACAGACACAACTATTGGACGCACATGTTTGGTTAGAAACCCTAATTGGACAAGAATAAGCCTAGGGAGGTCGAAAATGACCTAATTGTTCATTCAATGACACAAAAACACCTAATGGATGCACAAGATTGGTTAAAAACCTTAATTGGACTACATGAAATGTAGGGAGGACGAAAATGACCTAAATGTTGATCCAATTACACAAAACACCTGTTGGATGCACAAGATTGGTTAAAAATCCTAATTGGACAAGAATTAGCCTAGGGAGGACGAAAATGACCTAATTGTTCATCCAATGACACAAACACACCTATTGGATGCACAAGATTGGTTAGAAACCCTAATTGGACAAGAATAAGCCTAGGGAGGTCGAAAATGACCTAATTGTTCATCCAATGACACAAACACAACTATTGGATGCACAAGATTGGTTAGAAACCCTAATTGGACAAGAATATGCCTAGGGAGGACGAAAATGACCTAATTGTTCATCTAATGACACAAACACACCTATTGGATGCACAAATTTGGCTAGAAACCCCAATTGGACAAGAATAAGTCTAGGGAGACCGAAAATAACCTAATTGTTCATCCAATGACACAAACACACCTATTGTTTGCACAAGATTGGTTAGAAACCCTAATGGGACAAGAATAAGCCTAGGAGGTCAAAAATCACCTAATTGTTTAACGAATGACACAAATGAACTTATTTAATGCACAAGATTGGTTGAAAACCCTAATTGGACAAGAATAATCATAGGGAGGACGAAAATGACCTAATTGTTCATCCAACGACACAAACACACCTATTGGATGCACAAGATTGGTTAGAAACCCTAATTGGACAAGAATAAGCCCAGGGAGGTCGATAATGACCTAAATGTTCATCCAATGACATAAACACACCTATTGGATGCACAAGATTGGTTAGAAACCCTAATCGGACAAGAATAAGCCTAGGGATGTCGAAAATGACCTAATTGTTCATCCAATGACACAAACACGCCTATTCGATGCACAAGATTGGTTAGGAACCCTAATTGGACAAGAATAATCCCAGGGAGGACGAAAATGACCTAATTGTTCATCCAATGACACAAACACACCAATTGGATGCACAAGATTGGTTAGAAACACTAATTGGACAAGAATAAGCCTAGGGAGGACGAAAATGACCTAATTGATCATCCAATGACCCAAACACACCTATTGGATGCACAAGATTGGTTAGAAACCCTAATTGGACAAGAATAAGCCCAAGGAGGTCGATAATGACCTAAATGTTCATCCAATGACTCAAACTCACCTATTGGATGCACAAGATTGGTTAGAAACACTAATTGGACAAGAATAAGCTTAGGGAGGACGAAAATGACCTAATTGATCATCCAATGACCCAAACACACCTATTGGATGCACAAGATTGGTTAGAAACCCTAATTGGACAAGAATAAGCCCAGGGAGGTCGATAATGACCTAAATGTTCATCCAATGACACAAACACACCTATTGGATGCACAAGATTGGTTAGAAACCCTAATTGGACAACAATAAGCCTACAGAGGTCGAAAATGACCTAAATGTTCATCTGATGACATAAACACACCTATTGGATGCACAAGATTGGTTAGAAACCCTAATTGGACAAGAATAAGCCCAGGGAGGTCGAAAATGACCTAATTGTTCATCCAATGACACAAACACACCTATTGGATGCACAAGATTGGTTAGAAACCCTAATTGGACAAGAATAAGCCTAGGGAGGAAGAAAATGACCTAATTGTTCATCCAATGACACAAACACACCTATTGGATGCACAAGATTGGTTAGAAACCCTAATTGGACAAGAATAAGCCTAGGGAGGTCGAAAATGACCTAATTGTTCATCCAATGACACAAACACAAGTATTGGATGCACAAGATTGGTTAGAAACCCTAATTGGACAAGAATAAGCCTAGGGAGGACGAAAATGACCTAATTGTTCATCCAATGACACAAACACACCTATTGGATGCACAAGATTGGTTAGAAACCCTAATTGGACAAGAATAAGCCTAGGGAGGACGAAAATGACCTAAATGTTCATCCAATGACACAAAACACCTATTGGATGCACAAGATTGGTTAAAAACACTTATTGGACAAGAATTAGCCTAGGGAGGACGAAAATGACCTAAATGTTCATCCAATGACACAAAAACACCTAATGGATGCACAAGATTGGTTAAAAATCCTAATTGGACTACATTAAGTGTAGGGAGGACGAAAATGACCTAAAGGTTCATCCAATGACACAAAACATCTATTGGATGCACAAGATTGGTTAAAAACCCTAATTGGACATGAATTAGCCTAGGGAGGACGAAAATGACCTAATTGTTCATCCAATGACACAAACAGAACTATTGGATGCACAAGATTGGTTAGAAACCATAATTGGACAAGCATAAGTCTAGGGAGGTCGAAAATGAGCTAATTGTTCATCCAATGACACAAACACAACTATTGGATGCACAAGATTGGTTAAAACCCCTAATTGTTCAAGGATAAGCCTAGGGAGGATGAAAATGACCTAAATGTTCATCCAATGACACAAAACACCTATTAGATGCACAAGATTGGTTAAAAACCCTAATTAGACAAGAATTAGCCTAGGGAGGACGAAAATGACCTAAATGTTCATCCAATGACACAAAAACACCTAATGGATGCACAAGATTGGTTAAAAACCCTAATTGGACAAGAATTTGCCTAGGGAGGACGAAAATGACCTAAATGTTCATCCAATGACACAAAAACACCTAATGGATGCACAAGATTGGTTAAAAACCCTAATTGGACTACATTAAGTGTAGGGAGGACGAAAATGACCTAAATGTTCATAGAAATGACACAAAAACACCTAATGGATGCACAAGATTGGTTAAAAATCCTAATTGGACTACATTAAGTGTAGGGAGGACGAAAATGACCTAAATGTTCATCCAATGACACAAAATACCTATTGGATGCACAAGATTGGTTAAAAACCCTAATTGGACAAGAATTAGCCTAGGGAGGTCAAAAATGACCTAATTGTTCATCCAATGACACAAACACAACTATTGGATGCACAAGATTGGTTAGAAACCCTAATTGGACAAGCATAAGCCTAGGGAGGATGAAAATGACCTAAATGTCCATCCAATGAAACAAAAACACCTAATGGATGCACAAGATTGGTTAAAAACCCAAAATTGGACAAGAATTAGCCTAGGGAGGACGAAAATGACCTAATTGTTCATCCACTGACAGAAACACACCTATTGGATGCACAAGATTGGTTAGAAACCCTAATTGGACAAGAATAAGCCTAGGGAGGTCGAAAATGACCTAATTGTTCATCCAATGACACAAACACAACTATTGGATGCACAAGATTGGTTAGAAACCCTAATTGGACAAGGATAAGCCTAGGGAGGATGAAAATGACCTAAATGTTCGACCAATGACACAAAAACACCTAATGGATGCACAAGATTGGTTAAAAACCCTAATTGGACTACATTAAGTGTAGGGAGGACGATAATGACCTAAATGTTCATCCAATGACACAAAACACCTATTGGATGCACAAGATTGGTTAAAAACCATAATTGGACAAGAATTAGCCTAGGGAGGACGAAAATTACCTAATTGTTCATCCAATGACACAAACACAACTATTGGATGCACAAGATTGGTTAGAAACCCTAATTGGACAAGCATAAGCCTAGGGAGGTCGAAAATGACCTAATTGTTCATGCAATGACCAAACATAACTATTGGATGCACAAGATTGGTTAGAAACGCTAATTGGACAAGGATAAGCCTAGGGAGGATGAAAATGACCTAAATATTCATCCAATGACACAAAACACCTATTGGATGCACAAGATTTGTTAAAAACCCTAATTGGACAAGAATTAGCCTAGGGAGGACGAAAATGACCTAATTGTTCATCCAATGACACAAACACAACTATTGGGTGCACAAGATTGGTTAGAAACCCTAATTGGACAAGCATAAGCCTAGGGTGGTCGAAAATGAACTAATTGTTCATCCAATGACACAAACACAACTATTGGATGCACAAGATTGGTTAGAAACCCTAATTGGACAAGGATAAGCCTAGGGAGGATGAAAATGACCTAAATGTTCATCCAATGACACAAAACACCTATTGGATGCACAAGATTGGTTAAAATCCCTAATTGGACAAGAATTAGCCTAGGGAGGACGAATATGACCTAATTGTTCATCCAATGACAGAAACACAACTATTGGATGCACAAGATTGGTTAGAAACCCTAATTGGACAAGCATAAGCCTAGGGAGGTCGAAAATGACCTAATTGTTCATCCAATGACACAAACACAACTATTGGATGCACAAGATTGGTTAGAAACGCTAATTGGACAAGGATAAGCCTAGGGAGGACGAAAATGACCTAAATGTTCGTGCAATGACACAAAAACACCTAATGGATGCACAAGATTGGTTAAAAACTGTAATTGGACTACATTAAGTGTAGGGAGGACGAAAATGACCTAAATGTTCATCCAATGACACAAAACACCTATTGGATGCACAAGATTGGTTAAAAACCCTAATTGGACAAGAATCAGCCTATGAATGATGAAAATGACCTAAATGTTCGTCCTATAACATAAAACACCTATTGGATGCACAAGATTGGTTAAAAACCCTAATTCGACAAGACTTAGCCTAGGGAGGACGAAAATGACCTAAATGTTCATCCAATGACACAAAATACCTATTGGATGCACAAGATTGGTTAAAAACCCTAATTGGACAAGAATTAGCCTAGGGAGGACAAAAATGACCTAATTGTTCATCCAATGACACAAACACAACTATTGGATGCACAAGATTGGTTAGAAACCCTAATTGGACAAGCATAAGCCTAGGGAGGATGAAAATGACCTAAATGTCCATCCAATGAAACAAAAACACCTAATGGATGCACAAGATTGGTTAAAAACCCAAAATTGGACAAGAATTAGCCTAGGGAGGACGAAAATGACCTAATTGTTCATCCACTGACAGAAACACACCTATTGGATGCACAAGATTGGTTAGAAACCCTAATTGGACAAGAATAAGCCTAGGGAGGTCGAAAATGACCTAATTGTTCATCCAATGACACAAACACAACTATTGGATGCACAAGATTGGTTAGAAACCATAATTGGACAAGGATAGGCCTAGGGAGGATGAAAATGACCTAAATGTTCATCCAATGACACAAAAACACCTAATGGATGCACAAGATTGGTTAAAAACCCTAATTGGACTACATTAAGTGTAGGGAGGACGATAATGACCTAAATGTTCATCCAATGACACAAAACACCTATTGGATGCACAAGATTGGTTAAAAACCATAATTGGACAAGAATTAGCCTAGGGAGGACGAAAATGACCTAAATGTTCGTGCAATGACACAAAAACACCTAATGGATGCACAAGATTGGTTAAAAACTGTAATTGGACTACATTAAGTGTAGGGAGGACGAAAATGACCTAAATGTTCATCCAATGACACAAAACACCTATTGCATGCAAAAGATTGGTTAAAAACCCTAATTGGACAAGAATCAACCTAGGAATGATGAAAATGACCTAAATGTTCGTCCTATAACATAAAACACCTATTGGATGCCCAAGATTGGTTAAAAACCCTAATTCGACAAGACTTAGCCTAGGGAGGACGAAAATGACCTAAATGTTCATCCAATGACACAAAAACACCTAATGGATGCACAAGATTGGTTAAAAACCCTAATTGGACTACATTAAGTGTAGGGAGGACGATAATGACCTAAATGTTCATCCAATGACACAAAACACCTATTGGATGCACAAGATTGGTTAAAAACCCTAATTGGAAATGAATTAGCCTAGGGAGGATGAAAATGACCTAATTGTTCATCCAATGACACCAACACAACTATTGGATGCACAAGATTGGTTAGAAACCATAATTGGACAAGCATAAGCCTAGGGAGGTCGAAAATGACCTAATTGTTCATCCAATGACACAAACACAACTATTGGATGCACAAGATTGCTTAGAAACCCTAATTGGACAAGGATAAGCCTAGGGAGGATGAAAATGATCTAAATGTTCATCCAATGACACAAAACACCTATTAGATGCACAAGATTGGTTAAAAACCCTAATTGGACAACAATTAGCCTAGGGAGGACGAAAATGACCTAAATGTTCATCCAATGACACAAAAACACCTAATGGATGCACAAGATTGGTTAAAAACCCTAATTGGACTACATTAAGTGTAGGGAGGACGATAATGACCTAAATATTCATCCAATGACACAAAACACCTATTGGATGCACAAGATTGGTTAAAAACACTAATTGGACAAGAATTAGCCTAGGGAGGACAAAAATGACCTAATTGTTCATCCAATGACACAAACACAACTATTGGATGCACAAGATTTGTTAGAAACCCTAATTGGACAAGCATAAGCCTAGGGAGGATGAAAATGACCTAAATGTCCATCCAATGATACAAAAACACCTAATGGATGCACAAGATTGGTTAAAAACCCTAATTGTTCAAGATTAAGACTAGGGAGGACGAAAATGACCTAATTGTTCATTCAATGACACAAACACAACTATTGGATGCACAAGATTGGTTAGAAACCCTAATTGGACAAGGATAAGCCTAGGGAGGATGAAAATGACTTAAATGTTCATCCAATGACACAAAACACCTATTGGATGCACAACATTGGTTAAAAACCCTAATTGGACAAGAATTAGCCTAGGGAGGACGAAAATGACCTAATTGTTCATTCAATGACACAAACACAACTATTGGATGCACATGATTGGTTAGAAACCCTAATTGGACAAGGATAAGCCTAGGGAGGATGAAAATGACCTAAATGTCCATCCAATGATACAAAAACACCTAATGGATGCACAAGATTGGTTAAAAACCCTAATTGGACAAGAATTAGCCTAGGGAGAATGAAAATGACCTAATTATTCATTCAATGACACAAACACAACTATTGGATGCACAAGATTGGTTAGAAACCCTAATTGGACAAGGATAAGCCTAGGGAGGATGAAAATGACCTAAATGTTCACCCAATGACACAAAACACCTATTGGATGCACAACATTGGTTAAAAACCCTAATTGGACAATAATTAGCCTAGGGAGGACGAAAATGACCTAAATGTTCATCCAATGACACAAAAACACCTAATGGATGCACAAGATTGGTTAAAAATCCTAATAGGACTACATTAAGTGTAGGGAGGACGAAAATGAACTAAATGTTCATCCAACGACCCAAAACACCTATTGGATGCACAAGATTGGTTAAAAACCCTAATTGGACAAGAATTTGCCTAAGGAGGACGAAAATGACCAAAATGTTCATGCAATGACACAAAAACACCTAATGGATGCACAAGATTGGTTAAAAACCCTAATTGGACTACATTAAGTGTAGGGAGGACGATAATGACCTAAATGTTCATCCAATGACACAAAACACCTATTGGATGCACAAGATTGGTTAAAAACCCTAATTGGACAAGAATTAGCCTAGGGAGGACAAAAATGACCTAATTGTTCATCCAATGCCACAAACACAACTATAGGATGCACAAGATTGGTTAAAAACCCTAATTGGACAAGAATCAGCCTAGGGAGGATGAAAATGACCTAAATGTTCGTCCTATAACATAAAACACCTATTGGATGCACAAGATTGGTTAAAAACCCTAATTGGACTACATTAAGTGTAGGGAGGACGATAATGACCTAAATGTTCATCCAACGACCCAAAACACCTATTGGATGCACAAGATTGGTTAAAAACCCTAATTGGACAAGAATTTGCCTGGGGAGGACGAAAATGACCTAAATGTTCATGCAATGACACAAAAACACCTAATGGATGCACAAGATTGGTTAAAAACCCTAATTGGACTACATTAAGTGTAGGGAGGACGAAAATGACCTAAATGTTCGTCCAATGACACAAAACACCTATTGGATGCACAAGATTGGTTAAAAACCCTAATTGGACAAGAATCAGCCTAGGGAGGATGAAAATGACCTAAATGTTCGTCCTATAACATAAAACACCTATTGGATGCACAAGATTGGTTAAAAACCCTAACTGGACAAGAATCAGCCTAGGGAGGATGAAAATGACCTAAATGTCCGTCCTATAACAGAAAACACCTATTGGATGCACAAGATTGGTTAAAAACCCTAATTGGACTACATTAAGTGTAGGGAGGACGATAATGACCTAAATGTTCATCCAATGACACAAAACACCTATTGGATGCACAAGATTGGATAAAAACCCTAATTGGACAAGAATTAGCCTAGGGAGGACAAAAATGACCTAATTGTTCATCCAATGACACAAACACAACTATTGGATGCACAGGATTTGTTAGAAACCCTAATTGGACAAGCATAAGCATAGGGAGGATGAAAATGACCTAAATGTCCATCCAATGATACAAAAACACGTAATGGATGCACAAGATTGGTTAAAAACCCTAATTGGACAAGAATTAGCCTAGGGAGGACGAAAATGACCTAATTGTTCATTCAATGACACAAACACAACTATTGGATGCACAAGATTGGTTAGAAACCCTAATTGGACAAGCATAAGCCTAGGGAGGTCGAAAATGAACTAATTGTTCATCCAATGACACAAACACAACTATTGGATGCACAAGATTGGTTAGAAACCCTAATTGGACAAGGATAAGCCTAGGGAGGATGAAAATGACCTAAATGTTCATCCAATGACACAAAACACCTATTGGATGCACAAGATTGGTTAAAAACCCTAATTGAACAAGAATTAGCCTAGGGAGGACGAAAATGACCTTAATTTTCATCCAATGACACAAAAATACCTAATGGATGCACAAGATTGGTTAAAAATCCTAATTGGACTACATTAAGTGTAGGTAGGACAAAAATGACCTAAATGTTCATCCAATGACACAAAACACCTATTGGATGCATAAGATTGGTTAAAAACCCTAATTGGACAAGAATCAGCCTAGGGAGGATGAAAATGACCTAAATGTTCGTCCTATAACATAAAACACCTATTGGATGCACAAGATTGGTTAAAAACCCTAATTCGACAAGATTTAGCCTAGGGAGGACGAAAATGACCTAAATGTTCAACCCATAACACAAAAACACCTAATGGATGCACAAGATTGGTTAAAAACCCTAATTGGACATGAATTAGCCTAGGGAGGACGAAAATGACCTAATTGTTCATCCAATGACACAAACACAACTATTGGATGCACAAGATTGGTTAGAAACCTTAATTGGACAAGCATAAGCCTAGGGAGGTCGAAAATGACCTAATTGTTCATCCAATGACACAAACACAACTATTGGATGCACAAGATTGGTTAGAAACCCTAATTGGACAAGCATAAGCCTAGGGAGGTTGAAAATGACGTAAATGTCCATCCAATGATACAAAAATACCTAATGGATGCACAAGATTGGTTAAAAACCCTAATTGGACAAGAATTAGCCTAGGGAGGACGAAAATGACCTAATTGTTCATCCAATGACACAAACACAACTATTGGATGCACAAGATTGGTTAAAACTCCTAATTGTTCAAGATTAAGTGTAGGGAGGACGAAAATGACCTAAATGTTCATCCAATGACACAAAACATTTATTGGATGCACAAGTTTGGTTCAAAACCCTAATTGGACAAGAATTAGCCTAGGGAAGACGAAAATGACCTAAATGTTCATCCAATGACACAAAACACCTATTGGATGCACAAGATTGGTTAAAAACCCTAATTGGACAAGAATTAGGCTAGGGAGGACAAAAATGACCTAATTGTTCATCCAATGGCATAAAGACAACTATTGGATGCACAAGATTGGTTAGAAAACCTAATTGGAAAAGCATAAGCCTAGGGAGGATGAAAATGACCTAAATGTCCATCCAAAGAAACAAAAACACCTAATCGATGCACAAGATTGGTAAAAAACCCTAATTGGACAAGAATTAGCCTAGGGAGGACCAAAATGACCTAATTGTTCATCCAATGACACAAAACACCTATTGGATGCACAAGATTGGTTAAAAACCCTAATTGAACAAGAATTTGCCTAGGGAGGACGAAAATGACGTAATTGTTCATCAAATGGCACAAACACAACTATTGGATGCGCAAGATTGGTTAGAAACCCTAATTGGACAAGCATAATCCTAGGGAGGATGAAAATGACCTAAATGTCCATCCAATGATACAAAAACACCTAATGGATGCACAAGATTGGTTAAAAACCCTAATTGGACAAGAATTAGCCTAGGGAGGACGAAAATGACCTAATTGTTCATTCAATGACACAAACACAACTATTGGATGCACAAGATTGGTTAGAAACCCTAATTGGACAAGCATAAGCCTAGGGAGGTCGAAAATGAACTAATTGTTCATCCAATGACACAAACACAACTATTCGATGCACAAGATTGGTTAGAAACCCTAATTGGACAAGGATAAGCCTAGGGAGGATGAAAATGACCTAAATGTTCATCCAATGACACAAAACACCTATTGGATGCACAAGATTGGTTAAAATCCCTAATTGGACAAGAATTAGCCTAGGTAGGACGTAAATGACCTTATTGTTCATCCAATGACAGAAACACAACTATTGGATGCACAAGATTGGTTAGAAACCCTAATTGGACAAGCCTAAGCCTAGGGAGGTCGAAAATGACCTAATTGTTCATCCAATGACACAAACACAACTATTGGATGCACATGATTGGTTAGAAACCCTAATTGGACAAGGATAAGCCTAGGGAGGACGAAAATGACCTAAATGTTCATGCAATGACACAAAAACACCTAATGGATGCACAAGATTGGTTAAAAACCGTAATTGGACTACATTAAGTGTAGGGAGGACGAAAATGACCTAAATGTTCATCCAATGACACAAAACACCTATTGGATGCACAAGATTGGTTAAAAACCCTAATTGGACAAGAATCAGCCTAGGGAGGATGAAAATGACCTAAATGTTCGTCCTATAACATAAAACACCTATTGGATGCACAAGATTGGTTAAAAACTCTAATTGGACGTGCATTAGGCTAGGGAGGACGAAAATGACCTTAATGTTCATCCAATGACACAAAAACACCTAATGGATGCACAAGATTGGTTAAAAATCCTAATTGGACTACATTAAGTGTAAGGAGGACGAAAATGACCTAAATGTTCATCCAATGACACAAAACACCTATTGGATGCACAAGATTGGTTAAAAACGCTAATTGGACAAGAATTAGCCTAGGGAGGACAAAAATGACCTAATTGTTCATCCAATGACACAAACACAACTATTGGATGCACAAGATTGGTTAGAAACCCAAATTGGACAAGCATAAGCCTAGGGAGGATGAAAATGACCTAAATGTCCATCCAATGAAACAAAAACACCTAATGGATGCACAAGATTGGTTAAAAAGCCAAATTGGACAAGCATTAGCCTAGGGAGGACGAAAATAACCTAATTGTTCATCCACTGACAGAAACACACCTATTGGATGCACAAGATTGGTTAGAAACATTAATTGGACAAGAATACGCCTAGGGAGGTCGAAAATGACCTAATTGTTCATCCAATGACACAAACACAACTATTGGATGCAGAAGATTGGTTAGAAACCCTAATTGGACAAGGATAAGCCTAGGGAGGATGAAAATGACCTAAATGTTCATCCAATGACACAAAAACACCTAATGGATGCACAAGATTGGTTAAAAACCCTAATTGGACTACATTAAGTGTAGGGAGGACGATAATGACCTAAATGTTCATCCAATGACACAAAACACGTATTGGATGCACAAGATTGGTTACAAACCATAATTGGACAAGAATTAGCCTAGGGAGGACGAAAATGACCTAATTGTTCATCCAATGACACAAACACAACTATTGGATGCACAAGATTGGTTAGAAACCCTAATTGGACAAGCATAAGCCTAGGGAGGTCGAAAATGACCTAATTGTTCATGCAATGACACAAACATAACTATTGGATGCACAAGATTGGTTAGAAACCCTAATTGGACAAGGATAAGCCTAGGGAGGATGAAAATGACCTAAATATTCATCCAATGACACAAAACACCTATTGGATGCACAAGATTGGTTAAAAACCCTAATTGGACAAGAATTAGCCTAGGGAGGACGAAAATGACCTAATTGTTCATCCAATGACACAAACACAACTATTGGATGCACAAGATTGGTTAGAAACCCTAATTGGACAAGCATAAGCCTAGGGTGGTCGAAAATGAACTAATTGTTCATCCAATGACACAAACACAACTATTGGATGCACAAGATTGGTTAGAAACCCTAATTGGACAAGGATAAGCCTAGGGAGGATGAAAATGACCTAAATGTTCATCTAATGACACAAAACACCTATTGGATGCACAAGATTGGTTAAAATCCCTAATTGGACAAGAATTAGCCTAGGGAGGACAAAAATGACCTAATTATTCATCCAATGATAGAAACACAACTATTGGATGCACAAGATTGGTTAGAAACCCTAATTGGACAAGCATAAGCCTACGTAGGTCGAAAATGACCTAATTGTTCATCCAATGACGCAAACACAACTATTGGATGCACAAGATTGGTTAGAAAGCCTAATTGGACAAGGAAAAGCCTAGGGAGGACGAAAATGACCTAAATGTTCATGCAATGACACAAAAACACCTAATGGATGCACAAGATTGGTTAAAAACTCTAATTGGACTACATTAAGTGTAGCGAGGACGAAAATGACCCAAATGTTCATCCAATGACACAAAACACCTATTGGATGCACAAGATTGGTTAAAAACCCTAATTGGACAAGAATCAGCCTAGGGAGGATGAAAATGACCTAAATGTTCGTCCTATAACATAAAACACCTATTGGATGCACAAGATTGGTTAAAAACCCTAATTCGAGAAGACTTAGCCTAGGGAGGACGAAAATGACCTAAATGTTCATCCAATGACACAAAAACACCTAATGGATGCACAAGATTGGTTAAAAACCCTAATTGGACATGAATTAGCCTAGGGAGGACGAAAATGACCTAATTGTTCATCCAATGACAGAAACACAAGTATTGGATGCACAAGATTGGTTAGAAACCATAATTGGACAAGCATAAGCCTAGGGAGGTCGAAAATGACCTAATTGTTCATCCAATGACACAAACACAACTATTGGATGCACAAGATTGGTTAGAAACCCTAATTGGACAAGGATAAGCCTAGGGAGGATGAAAATGACCTAAATGTTCATCCAATGACACAAAACACCTATTAGATGCACAAGATTGGTTAAAAACCCTAATTGGACAAGAATTAGCCTAGGGAGGACGAAAATGACCTAATTGTTCATCCAATGACACAAACACACCTATTGGATGCACAAGATTGGTTAGAAACCCTAATTGGACAAGAATAAGGCTAGGGAGGACGAAAATGACCTAAATGTTCATCCAATGACACAAAACACCTATTGGATGCACAAGATTGGTTAAAATCCCTAATTGGAAAACAATTAGCCTAGGGAGGACGAAAATGACCTAATTGTTCATCCAATGACAGAAACACGACTATTGGATGCACAAGATTGGTTAGAAACCCTAATTGGAAAAGCATAAGCCTAGGGAGGTCGAAAATGACCTACTTGTTCATCCAATGACACAAACACAACTATTGGATGCACAAGATTGGTTAGAAACCCTAATTGGACAAGGATAAGCCTAGGGAGGACGAAAATGACCTAAATGTTCATGCAATGACACAAAAACACCTAATGGATGCACAAGATTGGTTAAAAACTCTAATTGGACTACATTAAGTGTAGGGAGGACTAAAATGTCCTAAATGTTCATCCAATGACACAAAACACCTATTGGATTCACAAGATTGGTTAAAAACCCTAATTGGACAAGAATCAGCCTAGGGAGGATGAAAATGACCTAAATGTTCGTCCTATAACATAAAACACCTATTGGATGCACAAGATTAGTTAAAAACCCTAATTGGACAAGAATTAGCCTAGGGAGGACGAAAATGACCTAATTGTTCATCCAATGAAACAAACACAACTATTGGATGCACAAGATTGGTTAGAAACCCTAATTAAACAAGCATAAGCCTAGGGTGGTCGAAAATGAACTAATTTGTTCATCCAATGACACAAACACAACTATTGGATGCACAAGATTGGTTAGAAACCCTAATTGGACAAGGATAAGCCTAGGGAGGACGAAAATGACCTAAATGTTCATGCAATGACACAAAAACACCTAATGGATGCACAAGATTGGTTAAAAACTCTAATTGGACTACATTAAGTGTAGGGAGGACTAAAATGTCCTAAATGTTCATCCAATGACACAAAACACCTATTGGATTCACAAGATTGGTTAAAAACCCTAATTGGACAAGAATCAGCCTAGGGAGGA
Source organism: Cicer judaicum (assembly GCA_037974835.1). Lineage (NCBI taxonomy): Eukaryota > Viridiplantae > Streptophyta > Magnoliopsida > Fabales > Fabaceae > Cicer > Cicer judaicum. Next base: position 6,648,012 of record JBBPBS010000549.1, on the reverse strand, counting down.
TAAAAATGACCTAAATGTTCGTCCTATAACATAAAACACCTATTGGATGCACAAGATTAGTTAAAAACCCTAATTGGACAAGAATTAGCCTAGGGAGGACGAAAATGACCTAATTGTTCATCCAATGAAACAAACACAACTATTGGATGCACAAGATTGGTTAGAAACCCTAATTAAACAAGCATAAGCCTAGGGTGGTCGAAAATGAACTAATTTGTTCATCCAATGACACAAACACAACTATTGGATGCACAAGATTGGTTAGAAACCCTAATTGGACAAGGATAAGCCTAGGGAGGATGAAAATGACCTAAATGTTCATCGAATGACACAAAACACCTATTAGATGCACAAGATTGGTTAAAAACCCTAATTGGACAAGAATTAGCCTAGGGAGGACGAAAATGACCTAAATGTTCATCCAATGACACAAAAACACCTAATGGATGCACAAGATTGGTTAAAAACCCTAATTGGACAAGGATAAGCCTAGGTAGGACGAAAATGACCTAAATGTTCATGCAATGACACAAAAACACCTAATGGATGCACAAGATTGGTTAAAAACACTAATTGGACTACATTAAGTGTAGGGAGCACGAAAATGACCTAAATGTTCATCCAATGACACAAAACACCTATTGGATGCACAAGATTGGTTAAAAACCCTAATTGGACAAGAATCAGCCTAAGGAGGATGAAAATGACCTAATTGTTCGTCCTATAACATAAAACACCTATGGATGCACAAGATTGGTTAAAAACCCTAATTCGACAAGACTTAGCCTAGGGAGGACGAAAATGACCTAAATGTTCATCCAATGACACAAAAACACCTAATGGATGCACAAGATTGGTTAAAAACCCTAATTGGACATGAATTAGCCTAAGGAGGACGAAAATGACCTAATTGTTCATCCAATGACACAAACACAACTATTGGATGCACAAGATTGGTTAGAAACTATAATTGGACAAGCATAAGCCTAGGGAGGTCGAAAATGACCTAATTGTTCATCCAATGACACAAACACAACTATTGGATGCACAAGATTGGTTAGAAACCCTAATTAAACAAGCATAAGCCTAGGGTGGTCGAAAATGAACTAATTTGTTCATCCAATGACACAAACACAACTATTGGATGCACAAGATTGGTTAGAAACCCTAATTGGACAAGGATAAGCCTAGGGAGGACGAAAATGACCTAAATGTTCATGCAATGACACAAAAACACCTAATGGATGCACAAGATTGGTTAAAAACTCTAATTGGACTACATTAAGTGTAGGGAGGACTAAAATGTCCTAAATGTTCATCCAATGACACAAAACACCTATTGGATTCACAAGATTGGTTAAAAACCCTAATTGGGCAAGAATCAGCCTAGGGAGGATGAAAATGACCTAAATGTTCGTCCTATAACATAAAACACCTATTGGATGCACAAGATTAGTTAAAAACCCTAATTGGACAAGAATTAGCCTAGGGAGGACGAAAATGACCTAATTGTTCATCCAATGAAACAAACACAACTATTGGATGCACAAGATTGGTTAGAAACCCTAATTAAACAAGCATAAGCCTAGGGTGGTCGAAAATGAACTAATTTGTTCATCCAATGACACAAACACAACTATTGGATGCACAAGATTGGTTAGAACCCCTAATTGGACAAGGATAAGCCTAGGGAGGATGAAAATGACCTAAATGTTCATCGAATGACACAAAACACCTATTAGATGCACAAGATTGGTTAAAAACCCTAATTGGACAAGAATTAGCCTAGGGAGGACGAAAATGACCTAAATGTTCATCCAATGACACAAAAACACCTAATGGATGCACAAGATTGGTTAAAAACCCTAATTGGACAAGGATAAGCCTAGGTAGGACGAAAATGACCTAAATGTTCATGCAATGACACAAAAACACCTAATGGATGCACAAGATTGGTTAAAAACACTAATTGGACTACATTAAGTGTAGGGAGCACGAAAATGACCTAAATGTTCATCCAATGACACAAAACACCTATTGGATGCACAAGATTGGTTAAAAACCCTAATTGGACAAGAATCAGCCTAGGGAGGATGAAAATGACCTAAATGTTCGTCCTATAACATAAAACACCTATTGGATGCACAAGATTAGTTAAAAACCCTAATTGGACAAGAATTAGCCTAGGGAGGACGAAAATGACCTAATTGTTCATCCAATGAAACAAACACAACTATTGGATGCACAAGATTGGTTAGAAACCCTAATTAAACAAGCATAAGCCTAGGGTGGTCGAAAATGAACTAATTTGTTCATCCAATGACACAAACACAACTATTGGATGCACAAGATTGGTTAGAAACCCTAATTGGACAAGGATAAGCCTAGGGAGGACGAAAATGACCTAAATGTTCATGCAATGACACAAAAACACCTAATGGATGCACAAGATTGGTTAAAAACTCTAATTGTACTACATTAAGTGTAGGGAGGACGAAAATGACCTAAATGTTCATCCAATGACACAAAACACCTATTGGATGCACAAGATTGGTTAAAAACCCTAATTGGACAAGAATCAGCCTAGGGAGGATGAAAATGACCTAAATGTTCGTCCTATAACATAAAACACCTATTGGATGCACAAGATTGGTTAAAAACCCTAATTCGACAAGACTTAGCCTAGGGAGGACGAAAATGACCTAAATGTTCATCCAATGACACAAAAACACCTAATGGATGCACAAGATTGGTTAAAAACCCTAATTGGACATGAATTAGCCTAAGGAGGACGAAAATGACCTAATTGTTCATCCAATGACACAAACACAACTATTGGATGCACAAGATTGGTTAGAAACTATAATTGGACAAGCATAAGCCTAGGGAGGTCGAAAATGACCTAATTGTTCATCCAATGACACAAACACAACTATTGGATGCACAAGATTGGTTAGAAACCCTAATTGGACAAGGATAAGCCTAGGGAGGATGAAAATGACCTAAATGTTCATCGAATGACACAAAACACCTATTAGATGCACAAGATTGGTTAAAAACCCTAATTGGACAAGAATTAGCCTAGGGAGGACGAAAATGACCTAAATGTTCATCCAATGACACAAAAACACCTAATGGATGCACAAGATTGGTTAAAAACCCTAATTGGACAAGGATAAGCCTAGGTAGGACGAAAATGACCTAAATGTTCATGCAATGACACAAAAACACCTAATGGATGCACAAGATTGGTTAAAAACACTAATTGGACTACATTAAGTGTCGGGAGGACGAAAATGACCTAAATGTTCATCCAATGACACAAAACACCTATTGGATGCACAAGATTGGTTAAAAACCCTAATTGGACAAGAATCAGCCTAAGGAGGATGAAAATGACCTAATTGTTCGTCCTATAACATAAAACACCTATTGGATGCACAAGATTGGTTAAAAACCCTAATTCGACAAGACTTAGCCTAGGGAGGACGAAAATGACCTAAATGTTCATCCAATGACACAAAAACACCTAATGGATGCACAAGATTGGTTAAAAACCCTAATTGGACATGAATTAGCCTAAGGAGGACGAAAATGACCTAATTGTTCATCCAATGACACAAACACAACTATTGGATGCACAAGATTGGTTAGAAACTATAATTGGACAAGCATAAGCCTAGGGAGGTCGAAAATGACCTAATTGTTCATCCAATGACACAAACACAACTATTGGATGCACAAGATTGGTTAGAAACCCTAATTGGACAAGGATAAGCCTAGGGAGGATGAAAATGACCTAAATGTTCATCGAATGACACAAAACACCTATTAGATGCACAAGATTGGTTAAAAACCCTAATTGGACAAGAATTAGCCTAGGGAGGACGAAAATGACCTAAATGTTCATCCAATGACACAAAAACACCTAATGGATGCACAAGATTGGTTAAAAACCCTAATTGGACTACATTAAGTGTTTGGAGGACAATAATGACCTAAATGTTCATCCAATGACACAAAACACCTATTGGATGCACAAGATTGGTTAAAATCCCTAATTGGACAAGAATTAGCCTAGGGAGGACGAAAATGACCTAATTCTTCATCCAATAACAGAAACACAACTATTGGATGCACAAAATTGGTTAGAAACCCTAATTGGACAAGGATAAGCCTAGGTAGGACGAAAATGACCTAAATGTTCATGCAATGACACAAAAACACCTAATGGATGCACAAGATTGGTTAAAAACTCTAATTGGACTACATTAAGTGTAGGGAGGACGAAAATGACCTAAATGTTCATCCAATGACACAAAACACCTATTGGATGCACAAGATTGGTTAAAAACCCTAATTGGACAAGAATCAGCCTAAGGAGGATGAAAATGACCTAATTGTTCGTCCTATAACATAAAACACCTATTGGATGCACAAGATTGGTTAAAAACCCTAATTCGACAAGACTTAGCCTAGGGAGGACGAAAATGACCTAAATGTTCATCCAATGACACAAAAACACCTAATGGATGCACAAGATTGGTTAAAAACCCTAATTGGACATGAATTAGCCTAAGGAGGACGAAAATGACCTAATTGTTCATCCAATGACACAAACACAACTATTGGATGCACAAGATTGGTTAGAAACTATAATTGGACAAGCATAAGCCTAGGGAGGTCGAAAATGACCTAATTGTTCATCCAATGACACAAACACAACTATTGGATGCACAAGATTGGTTAGAAACCCTAATTGGACAAGGATAAGCCTAGGTAGGACGAAAATGACCTAAATGTTCATGCAATGACACAAAAACACCTAATGGATGCACAAGATTGGTTAAAAACTCTAATTGGACTACATTAAGTGTAGGGAGGACGAAAATGACCTAAATGTTCATCCAATGACACAAAACACCTATTGGATGCACAAGATTGGTTAAAAACCCTAATTGGACAAGAATCAGCCTAAGGAGGATGAAAATGACCTAATTGTTCGTCCTATAACATAAAACACCTATTCGATGCACAAGATTGGTTAAAAACCCTAATTCGACAAGACTTAGCCTAGGGAGGACGAAAATGACCTAAATGTTCATCCAATGACACAAAAACACCTAATGGATGCACAAGATTGGTTAAAAACCCTAATTGGACATGAATTAGCCTAAGGAGGACGAAAATGACCTAATTGTTCATCCAATGACACAAACACAACTATTGGATGCACAAGATTGGTTAGAAACCCTAATTGGACAAGGATAAGCCTAGGGAGGATGAAAATGACCTAAATGTTCATCGAATGACACAAAACACCTATTAGATGCACAAGATTGGTTAAAAACCCTAATTGGACAAGAATTAGCCTAGGGAGGACGAAAATGACCTAAATGTTCATCCAATGACACAAAAACACCTAATGGATGCACAAGATTGGTTAAAAACCCTAATTGGACAAGGATAAGCCTAGGTAGGACGAAAATGACCTAAATGTTCATGCAATGACACAAAAACACCTAATGGATGCACAAGATTGGTTAAAAACACTAATTGGACTACATTAAGTGTAGGGAGCACGAAAATGACCTAAATGTTCATCCAATGACACAAAACACCTATTGGATGCACAAGATTGGTTAAAAACCCTAATTGGACAAGAATCAGCCTAAGGAGGATGAAAATGACCTAATTGTTCGTCCTATAACATAAAACACCTATTCGATGCACAAGATTGGTTAAAAACCCTAATTCGACAAGACTTAGCCTAGGGAGGACGAAAATGACCTAAATGTTCATCCAATGACACAAAAACACCTAATGGATGCACAAGATTGGTTAAAAACCCTAATTGGACATGAATTAGCCTAAGGAGGACGAAAATGACCTAATTGTTCATCCAATGACACAAACACAACTATTGGATGCACAAGATTCGTTAGAAACTATAATTGGACAAGCATAAGCCTAGGCAGGTCGAAAATGACCTAATTGTTCATCCAATGACACAAACACAACTATTGGATGCACAAGATTGGTTAGAAACCCTAATTGGACAAGGATAAGCCTAGGGAGGATGAAAATGACCTAAATGTTCATCGAATGACACAAAACACCTATTAGATGCACAAGATTGGTTAAAAACCCTAATTGGACAAGAATTAGCCTAGGGAGGACGAAAATGACCTAAATGTTCACCCAATGACACAAAAACACCTAATGGATGCACAAGATTGGTTAAAAACCCTAATTGGACTACATTAAGTGTTTGGAGGACGATAATGACGTAAATGTTCATCCAATGACACAAAACACCTATTGGATGCACAAGATTGGTTAAAATCCCTAATTGGACAAGAATTAGCCTAGGGAGGACGAAAATGACCTAATTCTTCATCCAATAACAGAAACACAACTATTGGATGCACAAGATTGGTTAGAAACCCTAATTGGACAAGGATAAGCCTAGGTAGGATGAAAATGACCTAAATGTTCATGCAATGACACAAAAACACCTAATGGATGCACAAGATTGGTTAAAAACTCTAATTGGACTACATTAAGTGTAGGGAGGACGAAAATGACCTAAATGTTGATCCAATGACACAAAACACCTATTGGATGCACAAGATTGGTTAAAAACCCTAATTGGACAAGAATCAGCCTAAGGAGGATGAAAATGACCTAATTGTTCGTCCTATAACATAAAACACCTATTGGATGCACAAGATTGGTTAAAAACCCTAATTCGACAAGACTTAGCCTAGGGAGGACGAAAATGACCTAAATGTTCATCCAATGACACAAAAACACCTAATGGATGCACAAGATTGGTTAAAAACCCTAATTGGACATGAATTAGCCTAAGGAGGACGAAAATGACCTAATTGTTCATCCAATGACACAAACACAACTATTGGATGCACAAGATTGGTTAGAAACTATAATTGGACTAGCATAAGCCTAGGGAGGTCGAAAATGACCTAATTGTTCATCCAATGACACAAACACAACTATTGGATGCACAAGATTGGTTAGAAACCCTAATTGGACAAGGATAAGCCTAGGGAGGATGAAAATGACCTAAATGTTCATCGAATGACACAAAACACCTATTAGATGCACAAGATTGGTTAAAAACCCTAATTGGACAAGAATTAGCCTAGGGAGGACGAAAATGACCTAAATGTTCATCCAATGACACAAAAACACCTAATGGATGCACAAGATTGATTAAAAACCCTAATTGGACTACATTAAGTGTTTGGAGGACGATAATGACCTAAATGTTCATCCAATGACACAAAACACCTATTGGATGCACAAGATTGGTTAAAATCCCTAATTGGACAAGAATTAGCCTAGGGAGGACGAATATGAACTAATTCTTCATCCAATAACAGAAACACAACTATTGGATGCACAAGATTGGTTAGAAACCCTAATTGGACAAGCATAAGCCTAGGGAAGTTGAAAATGACCTAATTGTTCATCCAATGACACAAACACAACTATTGGATGCACAAGATTGGTTAGAAACCCTAATTGGACAAGGATAAGCCTAGGGAGGACGAAAATGACCTAAATGTTCATGCAATGACACAAAAACACCTAATGGATACACAAGATTGGTTATAAACTCTAATTGGACTACATTAAGTGTAGGGAGGACGAAAATGTCCTAAATGTTCATCCAATGACACAAAAACCTTATTGGATGCACAAGATTGGTTAAAAACCCTAATTGGACAAGAATCAGCCTAGGGAGTATGAAAATGACCTAAATGTTCGTCCTATAACATAAAACACCTATTGGATGCACAAGATTGGTTAAAAACCCTAATTGGACAAGAATTAGCCTAGGGAGGACGAAAATGACTTAATTGTTCATCCAATGTCAGAAACACAACTATTGGATGCACAAGATTGGTTAGAAACCCTAATTAAACAAGCATAAGCCTAGGGTGGTCAAAAATGAACTAATTTGTTCATCCAATGACAAAAACACAACTATTGGATGCACAAGATTGGTTAGAAACCCTAATTGGACAAGCATAAGCCTAGCGAGGATGAAAATGACCTAAATGTCCTTCCAATGATACAAAAACACCTAATGGATGCACAAGATTGGTTAAAAACCCTAATTGGACAAGAATTAGCCTAGGGAGGACAAAAATGACCTAATTGTTCATCCAATGACACAAACACAACTATTGGATGCACAAGATTGGTTAGAAACCCTAATTGGACAAGCATAATCCTAGGGAGGATGAAAATGACCTAAATGTCCATCCAATGAAACAAAAACACCTAATGGATGCACAAGATTGGTTAAAAACCCTAATTGGACAAGAATTAGCCTAGGGAGGACAAAAATGACCTAATTGTTCATCCAATGACACAAACACAACTATTGGATGCACAAGATTGGTTAGAAACCCTAATTGGACAAGGATAAGCCTAGGGAGGATGAAAATGACCTAAATGTTCATCCAATGACACAAAACACCTATTGGATGCACAAGATTGGTTAAAATCCCTAATTGGACAAGAATTAGCCTAGGGAGGACGAAAATGACCTAATTGTTCATCCAATGACACAAACACAACTATTGGATGCACAAGATTGGTTAGAAACCATAATTGGACAAGCATAAGTCTAGGGAGGTCGAAAATGAGCTAATTGTTCATCCAATGACACAAACACAACTATTGGATGCACAAGATTGGTTAAAACCCCTAATTGTTCAAGGATAAGCCTAGGGAGGATGAAAAACCCTAATTGGACATGAATTAGCCTAGGGAGGACGAAAATGACCTAATTGTTCATCCAATGACACAAACAGAACTATTGGATGCACAAGATTGGTTAGAAACCCTAATTGGACAAGGATAAGCCTAGGGAGGATGAAAATGACCTAAATGTTCATCCGATGACACAAAAACACCTAACGGATGCACAAGATTGGTTAAAAACCCAAATTGGACATGAATTAGCCTAGGGAGGACGAAAGTGACCTAATTGTTCATCCAATGACACAAACACAACTATTGGATGCACAAGATTGGTTAGAAACCCTAATTGGACAAGGATAAGCCTAGGGAGGACGAAAATGACCTAAATGTTCATGCAATGACACAAAAACACCTAATGGATGCACAAGATTGGTTAAAAACTCTAATTGGACTACATTAAGTGTAGGGAGGACGAAAATGACCTAAATGTTCATCCAATGACACAAAACACCTATTGGATGCACAAGATTGGTTAAAAACCCTAATTGGACAAGAATCAGCCTAGGGAGGATGAAAATGACCTAAATGTTCGTCCTATAACATAAAACACCTATTGGATGCACAAGATTAGTTAAAAACCCTAATTGGACAAGAATTAGCCTAGGGAGGACGAAAATGACCTAATTGTTCATCCAATGAAACAAACACAACTATTGGATGCACAAGATTGGTTAGAAACCCTAATTAAACAAGCATAAGCCTAGGGTGGTCGAAAATGAACTAATTTGTTCATCCAATGACACAAACACAACTATTGGATGCACAAGATTGGTTAGAAACCCTAATTGGACAAGGATAAGCCTAGGGAGGATGAAAATGACCTAAATGTTCATCGAATGACACAAAACACCTATTAGATGCACAAGATTGGTTAAAAACCCTAATTGGACAAGAATTAGCCTAGGGAGGACGAAAATGACCTAAATGTTCATCCAATGACACAAAAACACCTAATGGATGCACAAGATTGGTTAAAAACCCTAATTGGACAAGGATAAGCCTAGGTAGGACGAAAATGACCTAAATGTTCATGCAATGACACAAAAACACCTAATGGATGCACAAGATTGGTTAAAAACACTAATTGGACTACATTAAGTGTAGGGAGCACGAAAATGACCTAAATGTTCATCCAATGACACAAAACACCTATTGGATGCACAAGATTGGTTAAAAACCCTAATTGGACAAGAATCAGCCTAAGGAGGATGAAAATGACCTAATTGTTCGTCCTATAACATAAAACACCTATGGATGCACAAGATTGGTTAAAAACCCTAATTCGACAAGACTTAGCCTAGGGAGGACGAAAATGACCTAAATGTTCATCCAATGACACAAAAACACCTAATGGATGCACAAGATTGGTTAAAAACCCTAATTGGACATGAATTAGCCTAAGGAGGACGAAAATGACCTAATTGTTCATCCAATGACACAAACACAACTATTGGATGCACAAGATTGGTTAGAAACTATAATTGGACAAGCATAAGCCTAGGGAGGTCGAAAATGACCTAATTGTTCATCCAATGACACAAACACAACTATTGGATGCACAAGATTGGTTAGAAACCCTAATTGGACAAGGATAAGCCTAGGTAGGACGAAAATGACCTAAATGTTCATGCAATGACACAAAAACACCTAATGGATGCACAAGATTGGTTAAAAACTCTAATTGGACTACATTAAGTGTAGGGAGGACGAAAATGACCTAAATGTTCATCCAATGACACAAAACACCTATTGGATGCACAAGATTGGTTAAAAACCCTAATTGGACAAGAATCAGCCTAAGGAGGATGAAAATGACCTAATTGTTCGTCCTATAACATAAAACACCTATTCGATGCACAAGATTGGTTAAAAACCCTAATTCGACAAGACTTAGCCTAGGGAGGACGAAAATGACCTAAATGTTCATCCAATGACACAAAAACACCTAATGGATGCACAAGATTGGTTAAAAACCCTAATTGGACATGAATTAGCCTAAGGAGGACGAAAATGACCTAATTGTTCATCCAATGACACAAACACAACTATTGGATGCACAAGATTGGTTAAAAACCCTAATTGGACTACATTAAGTGTTTGGAGGACGATAATGACGTAAATGTTCATCCAATGACACAAAACACCTATTGGATGCACAAGATTGGTTAAAATCCCTAATTGGACAAGAATTAGCCTAGGGAGGACGAAAATGACCTAATTCTTCATCCAATAACAGAAACACAACTATTGGATGCACAAGATTGGTTAGAAACCCTAATTGGACAAGGATAAGCCTAGGTAGGATGAAAATGACCTAAATGTTCATGCAATGACACAAAAACACCTAATGGATGCACAAGATTGGTTAAAAACTCTAATTGGACTACATTAAGTGTAGGGAGGACGAAAATGACCTAAATGTTGATCCAATGACACAAAACACCTATTGGATGCACAAGATTGGTTAAAAACCCTAATTGGACAAGAATCAGCCTAAGGAGGATGAAAATGACCTAATTGTTCGTCCTATAACATAAAACACCTATTGGATGCACAAGATTGGTTAAAAACCCTAATTCGACAAGACTTAGCCTAGGGAGGACGAAAATGACCTAAATGTTCATCCAATGACACAAAAACACCTAATGGATGCACAAGATTGGTTAAAAACCCTAATTGGACATGAATTAGCCTAAGGAGGACGAAAATGACCTAATTGTTCATCCAATGACACAAACACAACTATTGGATGCACAAGATTGGTTAGAAACTATAATTGGACTAGCATAAGCCTAGGGAGGTCGAAAATGACCTAATTGTTCATCCAATGACACAAACACAACTATTGGATGCACAAGATTGGTTAGAAACCCTAATTGGACAAGGATAAGCCTAGGGAGGATGAAAATGACCTAAATGTTCATCGAATGACACAAAACACCTATTAGATGCACAAGATTGGTTAAAAACCCTAATTGGACAAGAATTAGCCTAGGGAGGACGAAAATGACCTAAATGTTCATCCAATGACACAAAAACACCTAATGGATGCACAAGATTGATTAAAAACCCTAATTGGACTACATTAAGTGTTTGGAGGACGATAATGACCTAAATGTTCATCCAATGACACAAAACACCTATTGGATGCACAAGATTGGTTAAAATCCCTAATTGGACAAGAATTAGCCTAGGGAGGACGAATATGAACTAATTCTTCATCCAATAACAGAAACACAACTATTGGATGCACAAGATTGGTTAGAAACCCTAATTGGACAAGCATAAGCCTAGGGAAGTTGAAAATGACCTAATTGTTCATCCAATGACACAAACACAACTATTGGATGCACAAGATTGGTTAGAAACCCTAATTGGACAAGGATAAGCCTAGGGAGGACGAAAATGACCTAAATGTTCATGCAATGACACAAAAACACCTAATGGATACACAAGATTGGTTATAAACTCTAATTGGACTACATTAAGTGTAGGGAGGACGAAAATGTCCTAAATGTTCATCCAATGACACAAAAACCTTATTGGATGCACAAGATTGGTTAAAAACCCTAATTGGACAAGAATCAGCCTAGGGAGGATGAAAATGACCTAAATGTTCGTCCTATAACATAAAACACCTATTGGATGCACAAGATTGGTTAAAAACCCTAATTGGACAAGAATTAGCCTAGGGAGGACGAAAATGACCTAATTGTTCATCCAATGACACAAACACAACTATTGGATGCACAAGATTGGTTAGAAACCCTAATTAAACAAGCATAAGCCTAGGGTGGTCGAAAATGAACTAATTTATTCATCCAATGACACAAACACAACTATTGGACGCACAAGATTGGTTAGAAACCCTAATTGGACAAGGATAAGCCTAATTGTTCATCCAATGACACAAACACAACTATTGGATGCACAAGATTGGTTAGAAACCCTAATTGGACAAGCATAACCCTAGGGAGGTCGAAAATGAACTAATTGTTCATCCAATGACACAAACACAACTATTGGATGAACAAGATTGATTAAAACCCCTAATTATTCAAGGATAAGCCTAGGGAGGATGAAAATGACCTAAATGTTCATCCAATGACACAAAACACCTATTAGCTGCACAAGATTGGTTAAAAACCCTAATTAGACAAGAATTAGCCTAGGGAGGACGAAAATGACCTAAATGTTCATCCAATGACACAAAAACACCTAATGGATGCACAAGATTGGTTAAAAACCCAAAGTGGACTACATTAAGTGTAGGGAGGACGAAAATGACCTAAATGTTCATCCAATGACACAAAAACACCTAATGGATGCACAAGATTGGTTAAAAATCCTAATTGGACTACATTAAGTGTAGGGAGGACGAAAATGAACTAAATGATCATCCAACGACCCAAAACACCTATTGGATGCACAAGATTGGTTAAAAACCCTAATTGGACTACATTAAGTGTAGGGGGGACGAAAATGACCTAAATGTGCAACCAATGACACAAAAACACCTAACGGATGCACAAGATTGGTTAAAAATCCAAATTGGACTACATTAAGTGTAGGGAGGACGAAAATGAACTAAATGTTCATCCCACGACCCAAAACACCTATTGGATGCACAAGAATGGTTAAAAACCCTAATTGGACTACATTAAGTGTAGGGAGGACGAAAATGACCTAAATGTTCATCCAATGACACAAAAACACCTAATGGATGCACAAGATTGGTCAAAAATTCTAATTGGACTACATTAAGTGTAGGGAGGACGAAAATGACCCAAATGTTCATCCAATGACACAAACACAACTATTGGATGCACAAGATTGGTTAGAAACTATAATTGGACAAGCATAAGCCTAGGGAGGTCGAAAATGACCTAATCGTTCATCCAATGACACAAACACAACTATTGGATGCACAAGATTGGTTAGAAACCCTAATTGGACAAGGATAAGCCTAGGGAGGATGAAAATGACCTAAATGTTCATCGAATGACACAAAACACCTATTAGATGCACAAGATTGGTTAAAAACCCTAATTGGACAAGAATTAGCCTAGGGAGGACGAAAATGACCTAAATGTTCATCCAATGACTCAAAAACACCTAATGGATGCACAAGATTGGTTAAAAACCCTAATTGGACTACATTAAGTGTAGGGAGGACGAAAATGACCTAAATGTTCATCCAATGACACAAAAACACCTAATGGATGCACAAGATTGGTCAAAAATCCTAATTGGACTACATTAAGTGTAGGGAGGACGAAAATGACCTAAATGTTCATCCAATGACACAAACACAACTATTGGATGCACAAGATTGGTTAGAAACTATAATTGGACAAGCATAAGCCTAGGGAGGTCGAAAATGACCTAATTGTTCATCCAATGACACAAACACAACTATTGGATGCACAAGATTGGTTAGAAACCCTAATTGGACAAGGATAAGCCTAGGGAGGATGAAAATGACCTAAATGTTCATCGAATGACACAAAACACCTATTAGATGCACAAGATTGGTTAAAAACCCTAATTGGACAAGAATTAGCCTAGGGAGGACGAAAATGACCTAAATGTTCATCCAATGACACAAAAACACCTAATGGATGCACAAGATTGGTTAAAAACCCTAATTGGACTACATTAAGTGTTTGGAGGACGATAATGACCTAAATGTTCATCCAATGACACAAAACACCTATTGGATGCACAAGATTGGTTAAAATCCCTAATTGGACAAGAATTAGCCTAGGGAGGACGAATATGAACTAATTCTTCATCCAATAACAGAAACACAACTATTGGATGCACAAGATTGGTTAGAAACCCTAATTGGACAAGCATAAGCCTAGGGAAGTTGAAAATGACCTAATTGTTCATCCAATGACACAAACACAACTATTGGATGCACAAGATTGGTTAGAAACCCTAATTGGACAAGGATAAGCCTAGGGAGGACGAAAATGACCTAAATGTTCATGCAATGACACAAAAACACCTAATGGATACACAAGATTGGTTATAAACTCTAATTGGACTACATTAAGTGTAGGGAGGACGAAAATGTCCTAAATGTTCATCCAATGACACAAAAACCTTATTGGATGCACAAGATTGGTTAAAAACCCTAATTGGACAAGAATCAGCCTAGGGAGTATGAAAATGACCTAAATGTTCGTCCTATAACATAAAACACCTATTGGATGCACAAGATTGGTTAAAAACCCTAATTGGACAAGAATTAGCCTAGGGAGGACGAAAATGACTTAATTGTTCATCCAATGACACAAACACAACTATTGGATGCACAAGATTGGTTAGAAACCCTAATTGGACAAGGATAAGCCTAGGGAGGATGAAAATGACCTAAATGTTCATCGAATGACACAAAACACCTATTAGATGCACAAGATTGGTTAAAAACCCTAATTGGACAAGAATTAGCCTAGGGAGGACGAAAATGACCTAAATGTTCATCCAATGACACAAAAACACCTAATGGATGCACAAGATTGGTTAAAAACCCTAATTGGACTACATTAAGTGTTTGGAGGACGATAATGACCTAAATGTTCATCCAATGACACAAAACACCTATTGGATGCACAAGATTGGTTAAAATCCCTAATTGGACAAGAATTAGCCTAGGGAGGACCAAAATGACCTAATTGTTCATCCAATGACACAAACACACCTATTGGATGCACAAGATTAGTTAGAAACCCTAATTGGACAAGAATAAGCCTAGGGAGGTCGAAAATGACCTAATTGTTCATCCAATGACACAAACACAACTATTGGATGCACAAGATTGGTTAGAAACCCTAATTTGACAAGCATAAGCCTAGGGAGGTCGAAAATGACCTAATTGTTCATCCAATGACACAAACACAACTATTGGATGCACAAGATTGGTTAAAACCCGTAATTGTTCAAGGATAAGCCTAGGGAGGATGAAAATGACCTAAATGTTCATCCAATGACACAAAACACCTATTAGATGCACAAGATTGGTTAAAAACCCTAATTATACAAGAATTAGCCTAGGGAGGACGAAAATGACCTAAATGTTCATCCAATGACACAAAAAAACCTAATGGATGCACAAGATTGGTTAAAAATCCTAATTGGACTACATTAAGTGTAGGGAGGACGAAAATGACCTAAATGTTCATCCAATGACACAAAAACACCTAATGGATGCACAAGATTGGTTAAAAATCCTAATTGGACTACATTAAGTGTAAAGAGGACGAAAATTACCTAAATGTTTATCAAATGACACAAAACACCTATTGGATGCACAACATTGGTTAAAAACCCTAATTGGACAAGAATTAGCGTAGGGAGGACGAAAATGACCTAAATATTCATCCAATGACACAAAAACACCTAATGGATGCACAAGATTGGTTAAAAATCCTAATTGGACTACATTAAGTGTAGGGAGGACAAAAATGAACTAAATGTTCATCCAACGACCCAAAACACCTATTGGATGCACAAGATTGGTCAGAAACCATAATTGGACGAGCATAAGCCTAGGGAGGTCGAAAATGACCTAATTGTTCATCCAATGAAACAAACACAACTATTGGATGCACAAGATTGGTTAGAAACCCTAATTGGACAAGGATAAGCCTAGGGAGGATGAAAATGACCTAAATGTTTTTCCAATGACACAAAACTGCTATTAGATGCACAAGATTGGTTAAAAACCCTAATTGGATAAGAATTAGCCTAGGGAGGACCAAAATGACCTAAATGTTCATCCAATGACCCAAAAACACCTAATGGATGCACAAGATTGGTTACAAACCCTAATTGGACTACATTAAGTGTAGGGAGGACGATAATGACCTAAATGTTCATCCAATGACACAAAACACCTATTGGATGCACAAGATTGGTTAAAATCCCTAATTGGACAAGAATTAGCCTAGGGACGACGAAAATGACCTAATTGTTCATCCAATGACAGAAACACAACTATTGAATGCACAAGATTGGTTAGAAACCCTAATTGGACAAGCATAAGCCTAGGGAGGTCGAAAATAACCTAATTGTTCATCCAATGACACAAAACACCTATTGGATGCACAAGATTGGTTAAAAACCCTAATTGGACAAGAATCAGCCTAGGGAGGATGAAAATGACCTAAATGTTCGTCCTATAACATAAAACATCTATTGGATGCACAAGATTGGTTAAAAACCCTAATTGGACAAGAATTAGCCTAGGGAGGACGAAAATGACCTAATTGTTCATCCAATGACTCAAACACAACTTTTGGATGCACAAGATTGGTTAGAAACCCTAATTGGACAAGGATAAGCCTAGGGAGGACGAAAATGACCTAAATGTTCATGCAATGACACAAAAACACCTAATGGATGCACAAGATTGGTTAAAAACTGTAATTGGACTACATTAAGTGTAGGGAGGGCGAAAATGTCCTAAATGTTCATCAAGGGACACAAAACACCTATTGGATGCACAAGATTGGTTAAAAACCTAATTGGTTAAGAATCAGCCTAGGGAGGATGAAAATGACCTAAATGTTTGTTCTATAACATAAAACACCTAATGGATGCACAAGATTTGTTAAAAACCCTAATTGGACTACATTAAGTGTTTGGAGGACGATAATGACCTAAATGTTCATCCAATGACACAGAACACCTATTGGATGCACAAGATTGGTTAAAATCCCTAATTGGACAAGAATTAGCCTAGGGAGGACGAAAATGACCTAATTGTTCATCCAATGACAGAAACACAACTATTGGATGCACAAGATTGGTTAGAAACCCTAATTGGACAAGCATAAGCCTAGGGAGGTCGAAAATGACCTAATTGTTCATCCAATGACAGAAACACAACTATTGGATGCACAAGATTGGTTAGAAACCCTAATTGGACAAGGATAAGCCTAGGGAGGACGAAAATGACCTAAATGTGCATGCAATGACACAAAAACACCTAATGGATGCACAAGATTGGTTAAAAACTCTAATTGGACTACGTAAGTGTAGGGAGGACGAAAATGTCCTAAATGTTCATCCAATGACACAAAACACCTATTGGATGCACAAGATTGGTTAAAAACCCTAATTGGACAAGAATCACCTTAGGGAGGATGAAAATGACCTAAATGTTCGTCCTATAACATAAAACACCTATTGGATGCACAAGATTGGTTAAAAACCCTAATTGGACAAGAATTAGCCTTGGGAGGACGAAAATGACCTAATTGTTCATCCAATGACACAAACACAACTATTGGATGCACAAGATTGGTTAGAAACCCTAATTAAACAAGCATAAGCCTAGGGTGGTCGAAAATGAACTAATTTGTTCATCCAATGACACAAACACAACTATTGGATGCACAAGATTGGTTAGAAACCCTAATTGGACAAGGATAAGCCTAGGGAGGACGAAAATGACCTAAATGTTCATGCAATGACACAAAAACACCTAATGGATGCACAAGATTGGTTAAAAACTCTAATTGGACTACATTAAGTGTAGGGAGGACGAAAATGACCTAAATGTTCATCCAATGACACAAAACACCTATTGGATGCACAAGATTGGTTAAAATCCCTAATTGGACAAGAATTAGCCTAGGGAGGACGAAAATGACCTAATTGTTCATCCAATGACAGAAACACAACTATTGGATGCACAAGATTGGTTAGAAACCCTAATTGGACAAGCATAAGCCTAGGGAGGTCGAAAATGACCTAATTGTTCATCCAATGACACAAACACAACTATTGGATGCACAAGATTGGTTAGAAACCCTAGTTGGACAAGGATAAGCCTAGGGAGGATGAAAATGACCTAAATGTTCATCCAATGACACAAAACACCTATTAGATTCACAAGATTGGTTAAAAACCCTAATTGGATAAGAATTAGCCTAGGGAGGACGAAAATGACCTAAATGTTCATCCAATGACACAAAAACACCTAATGGATGCACAAGATTGGTTAAAAACCCTAATTGGACTACATTAAGTGTAGGGAGGACGATAATGACCTAAATATTCATCCAATGACACAAAACACCTATTGGATGCACAAGATTGGTTAAAAACCCTAATTGGACAAGAATTAGCCTAGGGAGGACAAAAATGACCTAATTGTTCATCCAATGACACAAACACAACTATTGGATGCACAAGATTGGTTAGAAACCCTAATTGGACAAGGATAAGCCTAGGGAGGATGAAAATGACCTAAATGTTCATCCAATGACACAAAACACCTATTGGATGCACAAGATTGGTTAAAATCCCTAATTGGACAAGAATTAGCATAGGGAGGACGAAAACGACCTAATTGTTCATCCAATGACACAAACACAACTATTGGATGCACAAGATTGGTTAGAAACCCTAATTGGACAAGCATAAGCCTAGGGAGGTCGAAAATGACCTAATTGTTCATCCAATGACACAAACACAACTATTGGATGCACAAGATTGGTTAGAAACCCTAATTGGACAAGGATAAGCCTAGGGAGGATGAAAATGACCTAAATGTTCATCCAATGACACAAAACACCTATTGGATGCACAAGATTGGTTAAAATCCCTAATTGGACAAGAATTAGCCTAGGGAGGACGAATATGACCTAATTGTTCATCCAATGACAGAAACACAACTATTGGATGCACAAGATTGGTTAGAAACCCTAATTGGACAAGCATAAGCCTAGGGAGGTCGAAAATGACCTAATTGTTCATCCAATGACACAAACACAACTATTGGATGCACAAGATTGGTTAGAAACGCTAATTGGACAAGGATAAGCCTAGGGAGGACGAAAATGACCTAAATGTTCGTGCAATGACACAAAAACACCTAATGGATGCACA
Organism: Cicer judaicum; assembly: GCA_037974835.1. Classification (NCBI taxonomy): domain Eukaryota; kingdom Viridiplantae; phylum Streptophyta; class Magnoliopsida; order Fabales; family Fabaceae; genus Cicer; species Cicer judaicum. Next base: position 6,628,308 of record JBBPBS010000549.1, on the reverse strand, counting down.
AGATTGGTTAAAAACTGTAATTGGACTACATTAAGTGTAGGGAGGACGAAAATGACCTAAATGTTCATCCAATGACACAAAACACCTATTGGATGCACAAGATTGGTTAAAAACCCTAATTGGACAAGAATTTGCTTAGGGAGGACGAAAATGACCTAAATGTTCATCCAATGACACAAAAACACCTAATGGATGCACAAGATTGGTTAAAAACCCTAATTGGACTACATTAAGTGTAGGGAGGACGAAAATGACCTAAATGTTCATCCAACGACACAAAACACCTATTGGATGCACAAGATTGGTTAAAAACCCTAATTGGACAAGAATTAGCCTAGGGAAGACGAAAATGACCTAATTGTTCATCCAATGACACAAACACAACTATTGGATGCACAAGATTTGTTAAAAACCCTAATTGGACAAGATTACGTTTAGGGAGGACGAAAATGACCTAAATGTTCATCCAATGACACAAAACACCTATTGGATGCACAAGATTGGTTAAAAACCCTAATTGGACAAGAATTAGCCTAGGGAGGACGAAAATGACCTAATTGTTCATCCAATGACACAAACACAACTATTGGATGCACAAGATTGGTTAGAAACCATAATTGGACAAGCATAAGTCTAGGGAGGTCGAAAATGAGCTAATTGTTCATCCAATGACACAAACACAACTATTGGATGCACAAGATTGGTTAGAAACCCTAATTGGACAAGGATAAGCCTAGGGAGGACGAAAATGACCTAAATGTTCATGCAATGACACAAAAACACCTAATGGATGCACAAGATTGGTTAAAAACTCTAATTGGACTACATTAGGTGTAAGGAGGACGAAAATGACCTAAATGTTCATCCAATGACAAAAAACACCTATTGGATGCACAAGATTGGTTAAAAACCCTAATTGGACAAGAATCAGCCTAGGGAGGATGAAAATGACCTAAATGTTCGTCCTATAACATAAAACACCTATTGGTTGCACAAGATTGGTTAAAAACCCTAATTCGACAAGACTTAGCCTAGGGAGCACGAAAATGACCTAAATGTTCATCCAATGACACAAAAACACCTAATGGATGCACAAGATTGGTTAAAAACCCTAATTGGACATGAATTAGCCTAGGGAGGTCGAAAATGACCTAATTGTTCATCCAACGACACAAAAACACCTAATGGATGCACAAGATTGGTTAAAAACCATAATTGGACAAGCATAAGTCTAGGGAGGTCGAAAATGAGCTAATTGTTCATCCAATGACACAAACACAACTATTGGATGCACAAGATTGGTTAAAACCCCTAATTGTTCAAGGATAAGCCTAGGGAGGATGAAAAACCCTAATTGGACATGAATTAGCCTAGGGAGGACGAAAATGACCTAATTGTTCATCCAATGACACAAACAGAACTATTGGATGCACAAGATTGGTTAGAAACCCTAATTGGACAAGGATAAGCCTAGGGAGGATGAAAATGACCTAAATGTTCATCCGATGACACAAAAACACCTAATGGATGCACAAGATTGGTTAAAAACCCTAATTGGACATGAATTAGCCTAGGGAGGACGAAAATGACCTAATTGTTCATCCAATGACACAAACAGAACTATTGGATGCACAAGATTGGTTAGAAACCCTAATTGGACAAGGATAAGCCTAGGGAGGATGAAAATGACCTAAATGTTCATCCAATGACACAAAACACCTATTGGATGCACAAGATTGGTTAAAATCCCTAATTGGACAAGAATTATCCTAGGGAGGACGAAAATGACCTAATTGTTCATCCAATGACACAAACACAACTATTGGATGCACAAGATTGGTTAGAAACCCTAATTGGACAAGGATAAGCCTAGGGAGGATGAAAATGACCTAAATGTTCATCCGATGACACAAAAACACCTAATGGATGCACAAGATTGGTTAAAAACCCTAATTGGACATGAATTAGCCTAGGGAGGTCGAAAATGACCTAATTGTTCATCCAATGACACAAACACAACTATTGGATGCACAAGATTGGTTAGAAACCATAATTGGACAAGCATAAGTCTAGGGAGGTCGAAAATGAGCTAATTGTTCATCCAATGACACAAACACAACTATTGGATGCACAAGACTGGTTAGAAACCCTAATTGGACAAGGATAAGCCTAGGGAGGATGAAAATGACCTAAATGTTCATCCGATGATACAAAAACACCTAATGGATGCACAAGATTGGTTAAAAACCCTAATTGGACAAGAATTAGCCTAGGGAGGACGAAAATGACCCAAATGTTCATCCAATGACACAAAAACACCTAATGGATGCACAAGATTGGTTAAAAATCCTAATTGGACTACATTAAGTGTAGGGAGGACGAAAATGACCTAAAGGTTCATCCAATGACACAAAACATATATTGGATGCACAAGATTGGTTAAAAACCCTAATTGGTCATGAATTAGCCTAGGGAGGACGAAAATGACCTAATTGTTCATCCAATGACACAAAAAGAACTATTGGATGCACAAGATTGGTTAGAAACCATAATTGGACAAGCATAAGTCTAGGGAGGTCGAAAATGAGCTAATTGTTCATCCAATGACACAAACACAACTATTGGATGCACAAGATTGGTTAAAACCCCTAATTGTTCAAGGATAAGCCTAGGGAGGATGAAAAACCCTAATTGGACATGAATTAGCCTAGGGAGGAAGAAAATGACCTAATTGTTCATCCAATGACACAAACAGAACTATTGGATGCACAAGATTGGTTAGAAACCCTAATTGGACAAGGATAAGCCTAGGGAGGACGAAAATGACCTAAATGTTCATGCAATGACACAAAAACACCTAATGGATGCACAAGATTGGTTAAAAACTCTAATTGGACTACATTAAGTGTAGGGAGGACGAAAATGACCTAAATGTTCATCCAATGACACAAAACACCTATTGGATGCACAAGATTGGTTAAAAACCCTAATTGGACAAGAATCAGCCTAGGGAGGATGAAAATGACCTAAATGTTCGTCCTATAACATAAAACACCTATTGGATGCACAAGATTAGTTAAAAACCCTAATTGGACAAGAATTAGCCTAGGGAGGACGAAAATGACCTAATTGTTCATCCAATGAAACAAACACAACTATTGGATGCACAAGATTGGTTAGAAACCCTAATTAAACAAGCATAAGCCTAGGGTGGTCGAAAATGAACTAATTTGTTCATCCAATGACACAAACACAACTATTGGATGCACAAGATTGGTTAGAAACCCTAATTGGACAAGGATAAGCCTAGGGAGGATGAAAATGACCTAAATGTTCATCCAATGACACAAAACACCTATTGGATGCACAAGATTGGTTAAAATCCCTAATTGGACAAGAATTAGCCTAGGGAGGACGAAAATGACCTAATTGTTCATCCAATGACAGAAACACAACTATTGGATGCACAAGATTAATTAGAAACCCTAATTGGAAAAGCATAAGCCTAGCGAGGATGAAAATGACCTAAATGTCCATCCAATGATACAAAAACACCTAATGGATGCACAAGATTGGTTAAAAACCCTAATTGGACAAGAATTAGCCTAGGGAGGACGAAAATGACCTAATTGTTCATTCAATGACACAAACACAACTATTGGATGCACAAGATTGGTTAGAAACCCTAATTGGACAAGCATAAGCCTAGCGAGGATGAAAATGACCTAAATGTCCATCCAATGATCAAAAACACCTAATGGATGCACAAGATTGGTTAAAAACCCTAATTGGTTAAGAATCAGCCTAGGGAGGATGAAAATGACCTAAATGTTCGTCCTATAACATAAAACACCTAATGGATGCACAAGATTGGTTAAAAACCCTAATTGGACTACATTAAGTGTTTGGAGGACGATAATGACCTAAATGTTCATCCAATGACACAGAACACCTATTGGATGCACAAGATTGGTTAAAATCCCTAATTGGACAAGAATTAGCCTAGGGAGGACGAAAATGACCTAATTGTTCATCCAATGACAGAAACACAACTATTGGATGCACAAGATTGGTTAGAAACCCTAATTGGACAAGCATAAGCCTAGGGAGGTCGAAAATGACCTAATTGTTCATCCAATGACACAAACACAACTATTGGATGCACAAGATTGGTTAGAAACCCTAATTGGACAAGGATAAGCCTAGGGAGGATGAAAATGACCTAAATGTTCATCCGATGACACAAAAACACCTAATGGATGCACAAGATTGGTTAAAAACCCTAATTGGACATGAATTAGCCTAGGGAGGTCGAAAATGACCTAATTGTTCATCCAATGACACAAACACAACTATTGGATGCACAAGATTGGTTAGAAACCATAATTGGACAAGCATAAGTCTAGGGAGGTCGAAAATGAGCTAATTGTTCATCCAATGACACAAACACAACTATTGGATGCACAAGACTGGTTAGAAACCCTAATTGGACAAGGATAAGCCTAGGGAGGATGAAAATGACCTAAATGTTCATCCGATGATACAAAAACACCTAATGGATGCACAAGATTGGTTAAAAACCCTAATTGGACATGAATTAGCCTAGGGAGGACGAAAATGACCTAATTGTTCATCCAATGACACAAACAGAACTATTGGATGCACAAGATTGGTTAGAAACCCTAATTGGACAAGGATAAGCTTAGGGAGGATGAAAATGACCTAAATGTTCATCCAATGACACAAAACACCTATTGGATGCACAAGATAGGTTAAAATCCCTAATTGGACAAGAATTAGCCTAGGGAGGACGAAAATGACCTAATTGTTCATCCAATGACACAAACACAACTACTGGATGCACAAGATTGGTTAGAAACCATAATTCGACAAGCATAAGTCTAGGGAGGTCGAAAATGCGCTAATTGTTTATCCAATGACACAAACACAACTATTGGATGCACAAGATTGGTTAAAACCCCTAATTGTTCAAGGATAAGCCTAGGGAGGATGAAAATGACCTAAATGTTCATCCAATGACACAAAACACCTATTAGATGCACAAGATTGGTTAAAAACCCTAATTAGACAAGAATTAGCCTAGGGACGACGAAAATGTCCTAAATGTTCATCCAATGACACAAAAACACCTAATGGATGCACAAGATTGGTTAAAAACCCTAATTGGACTACATTAAGTGTAGGGAGGACGAAAATGAACTAAATGTTCATCCCACGACCCAAAACACCTATTGGATGCACAAGATTGGTTAAAAACCCTAATTGGACAAGAATTAGCCTAGGGAGGACGAAAATGACCTAAATGTTCATCCAATGACACAAAAACACCTAATGGATGCACAAGATTGGTTAAAAATCCTAATTGGACTACATTAAGTGTAGGGAAGACGAAAATGACCTAAAGGTTCATCCAATGACACAAAACATATATTGGATGCACAAGATTGGTTAAAAACCCTAATTGGACATGAATTAGCCTAGGGAGGACGAAAATGACCTAATTGTTCATCCAATGACACAAACAGAACTATTGGATGCACAAGATTGGTTAGAAACCATAATTGGACAAGCATAAGTCTAGGGAGGTCGAAAATGAGCTAATTGTTCATCCAATGACACAAACACAACTATTGGATGCACAAGATTGGTTAAAACCCCTAATTGTTCAAGGATAAGCCTAGGGAGGATGAAAAACCCTTATTGGACACGAATTAGCCTAGGGAGGACGAAAATGACCTAATTGTTCATCCAATGACACAAACAGAACTATTGGATGCACAAGATTGGTTAGAAACCCTAATTGGACAAGGATAAGCCTAGGGAGGACGAAAATGACCTAAATGTTCATGCAATGACACAAAAACACCTAATGGATGCACAAGATTGGTTAAAAACTCTAATTGGACTACATTAAGTGTAGGGAGGACGAAAATGACCTAAATGTTCATCCAATGACACAAAACACCTATTGGATGCACAAGATTGGTTAAAATCCCTAATTGGACAAGAATTAGCCTAGGGAGGACGAAAATGACCTAATTGTTCATCCAATGACAGAAACACAACTATTGGATGCACAAGATTGGTTAGAAACCCTAATTGGACAAGCATAAGCCTAGGGAGGTCGAAAATGACCTAATTGTTCATCCAATGACACAAACACAACTATTGGATGCACAAGATTGGTTAGAAACCCTAATTGGACAAGGATAAGCCTAGGGAGGACGAAAATGACCTAAATGTGCATGCAATGACACAAAAACACCTAATGGATGCACAAGATTGGTTAAAAACTCTAATTGGACTACGTAAGTGTAGGGAGGACGAAAATGTCCTAAATGTTCATCCAATGACACAAAACACCTATTGGATGCACAAGATTGGTTAAAAACCCTAATTGGACAAGAATCACCTTAGGGAGGATGAAAATGACCTAAATGTTCGTCCTATAACATAAAACACCTATTGGATGCACAAGATTAGTTAAAAACCCTAATTGGACAAGAATTAGCCTAGGGAGGACGAAAATGACCTAATTGTTCATCCAATGACACAAACACAACTATTGGATGCACAAGATTGGTTAGAAACCCTAATTAAACAAGCATAAGCCTAGGGTGGTCGAAAATGAACTAATTTGTTCATCCAATGACACAAACACAACTATTGGATGCACAAGATTGGTTAGAAACCCTAATTGGACAAGGATAAGCCTAGGGAGGATGAAAATGACCTAAATGTTCATCCAATGACACAAAACACCTATTGGATGCACAAGATTGGTTAAAATCCCTAATTGGACAAGAATTAGCCTAGGGAGGACGAAAATGACCTAATTGTTCATCCAATGACACAAACACAACTATTGGATGCACAAGATTGGTTAGAAACCCTAATTGGACAAGGATAAGCCTAGGGAGGACGAAAATGACCTAAATGTTCATCCAATGACACAAAAACACCTAATGGATGCACAAGATTGGTTAAAAACTCTAATTGGACTACATTAAGTGTAGGGAGGACGAAAATGACCTAAATGTTCATCCAATGACACAAAACACCTATTGGATGCACAAGATTGGTTAAAAACCCTAATTGGACAAGAATCAGCCTAGGGAGGATGAAAATGACCTAAATGTTCGTCCTATAACATAAAACACCTATTGGATGCACAAGATTGGTTAAAAACCCTAATTCGACAAGACTTAGCCTAGGGAGGACGAAAATGACCTAAATGTTCATCCAATGACACAAAAACACCTAATGGATGCACAAGATTGGTTAAAAACCCTAATTGGACATGAATTAGCCTAGGGAGTTGGAAAATGACCTAATTGCTCATCCAATGACACAAACACAACTATTGGATGCACAAGATTGGTTAGAAACCCTAATTCGACAAGACTTAGCCTAGGGAGGACGAAAATGACCTAAATGTTCATCCAATGACACAAAAACACCTAATGGATGCACAAGATTGGTTAAAAACCCTAATTGGACATGAATTAGCCTAGGGAGGTCGAAAATGACCTAATTGTTCATCCAATGACACAAACACAACTATTGGATGCACAAGATTGGTTAGAAACCATAATTGGACAAGCATAAGTCTAGGGAGGTCGAAAATGAGCTAATTGTTCATCCAATGACACAAACACAACTATTGGATGCACAAGACTGGTTAGAAACCCTAATTGGACAAGGATAAGCCTAGGGAGGATGAAAATGACCTAAATGTTCATCCGATGATACAAAAACACCTAATGGATGCACAAGATTGGTTAAAAACCCTAATTGGACAAGAATTAGCCTAGGGAGGACGAAAATGACCCAAATGTTCATCCAATGACACAAAAACACCTAATGGATGCACAAGATTGGTTAAAAATCCTAATTGGACTACATTAAGTGTAGGGAGGACGAAAATGACCTAAAGGTTCATCCAATGACACAAAACATATATTGGATGCACAAGATTGGTTAAAAACCCTAATTGGTCATGAATTAGCCTAGGGAGGACGAAAATGACCTAATTGTTCATCCAATGACACAAAAAGAACTATTGGATGCACAAGATTGGTTAGAAACCATAATTGGACAAGCATAAGTCTAGGGAGGTCGAAAATGAGCTAATTGTTCATCCAATGACACAAACACAACTATTGGATGCACAAGATTGGTTAAAACCCCTAATTGTTCAAGGATAAGCCTAGGGAGGATGAAAAACCCTAATTGGACATGAATTAGCCTAGGGAGGAAGAAAATGACCTAATTGTTCATCCAATGACACAAACAGAACTATTGGATGCACAAGATTGGTTAGAAACCCTAATTGGACAAGGATAAGCCTAGGGAGGACGAAAATGACCTAAATGTTCATGCAATGACACAAAAACACCTAATGGATGCACAAGATTGGTTAAAAACTCTAATTGGACTACATTAAGTGTAGGGAGGACGAAAATGACCTAAATGTTCATCCAATGACAAAAAACACCTATTGGATGCACAAGATTGGTTAAAAACCCTAATTGGACAAGAATCAGCCTAGGGAGGATGAAAATGACCTAAATGTTCGTCCTATAACATAAAACACCTATTGGATGCACAAGATTGGTTAAAAACCCTAATTGGACAAGAATTAGCCTAGGGAGGACGAAAATGACCTAATTGTTCATCCAATGACACAAACACAACTATTGGATGCACAAGATTGGTTAGAAACCCTAATTAAACAAGCATAAGCCTAGGGTGGTCGAAAATGAACTAATTTGTTCATCCAATGACACAAACACAACTATTGGATGCACAAGATTGGTTAGAAACCCTAATTGGACAAGGATAAGCCTAGGGAGGATGAAAATGACCTAAATGTTCATCCAATGACACAAAACACCTATTGGATGCACAAGATTGGTTAAAATCCCTAATTGGACAAGAATTAGCCTAGGGAGGACGAAAATGACCTAATTGTTCATCCAATGACAGAAACACAACTATTGGATGCACAAGATTAATTAGAAACCCTAATTGGAAAAGCATAAGCCTAGCGAGGATGAAAATGACCTAAATGTCCATCCAATGATACAAAAACACCTAATGGATGCACAAGATTGGTTAAAAACCCTAATTGGACAAGAATTAGCCTAGGGAGGACGAAAATGACCTAATTGTTCATTCAATGACACAAACACAACTATTGGATGCACAAGATTGGTTAGAAACCCTAATTGGACAAGCATAAGCCTAGCGAGGATGAAAATGACCTAAATGTCCATCCAATGATACAAAAACACCTAATGGATGCATAAGATTGGTTAAAAACCCTAATTGGACAAGAATTAGCCTAGAGAGGACGAAAATGACCTAATTGTTCATTCAATGACACAAACACAACTATTGGATGCACAAGATTGGTTAGAAACCCTAATTGGACAAGCATAAGCCTAG
>JBBPBS010000549.1:6595428-6618827 GCA_037974835.1 Cicer judaicum | reverse complement strand
GATGCACAAGATTGGTTAGAAACCCTAATTGGACAAGGATAAGCCTAGGGAGGATGAAAATGACCTAAATGTTCATCCAATGACACAAAACACCTATTGGATGCACAAGATTGGTTAAAATCCCTAATTGGACAAGAATTAGCCTAGGGAGGACGAAAATGACCTAATTGTTCATCCAATGACAGAAACACAACTATTGGATGCACAAGATTAATTAGAAACCCTAATTGGACAAGCATAAGCCTAGCGAGGATGAAAGTGACCTAAATGTCCATCCAATGATACAAAAACACCTGATGGATGCACAAGATTGGTTAAAAACCCTAATTGGACAAGAATTAGCCTAGGGAGGACGAAAATGACCTAATTGTTTATTCAATGACACAAAAACACCTAATTGATGCACAAGATTGGTTAAAAACCCAAATTGGACAAGAATTAGCCTAGGGAGGACCAAAATGACCTAATTGTTCATCCAATGACACAAATACACCTATTGGATGCACAAGATTGGTTAGAAACCCTAATCGGACAAGAATAAGCCTAGGGAGGTCGAAAATGACCTAATTGTTCATCCAATGACACAAACACAACTATTGGATGCACAAGATTGGTTAGAAACCCTAATTGGACAAGCATAACCCTAGGGAGGTCGAAAATGAACTAATTGTTCATCCAATGACACAAACACAACTATTGGATGCACAAGATTGATTAAAACCCCTAATTATTCAAGGATAAGCCTAGGGAGGATGAAAATGACCTAAATGTTCATCCAATGACACAAAACACCTATTAGCTGCACAAGATTGGTTAAAAACCCTAATTAGACAAGAATTAGCCTAGGGAGGACGAAAATGACCTAAATGTTCATCCAATGACACAAAAACACCTAATGGATGCACAAGATTGGTTAAAAATCCTAATTGGACTACATTAAGTGTAGGGAGGACGAAAATGAACTAAATGTTCATCCCACGACCCAAAACACCTATTGGATGCACAAGATTGGTTAAAAACCCTAATTGGACAAGAATTAGCCTAGGGAGGTCGAAAATGACCTAAATGTTCATCCAATGACACAAAAACACCTAATGGATGCACAAGATTGGTTAAAAACCGTAATTGGACATGAATTAGCCTAGGGAGGTCGAAAATGACCTAATTGTTCATCCAATGACACAAAAACACCTAATGGATGCACAAGATTGGTTAAAAACCCTAATTGGACTACATTAAGTGTAGGGGGGACGAAAATGACCTAAATGTTCATCCAATGACACAAAAACACCTAATGGATGCACAAGATTGGTTAAAAATCCAAATTGGACTACATTAAGTGTAGGGAGGACGAAAATTACCTAAATGTTCATCCAATGACACAAAACACTTATTGGATGCACAAGATTGGTTAAAAACCCTAATTGGACAAGAATTAGGCTAGGGAGGACGAAAATGACCTAAATGTTCATCCAATGACACAAAAACACCTAATGGATGCACAAGATTGGTTAAAAATCCTAATTGGACTACATTAAGTGTAGGGAGGACGAAAATGAACTAAATGTTCATCCCACGACCCAAAACACCTATTGGATGCACAAGATTGGTTAAAAACCCTAATTGGACAAGAATTAGCCTAGGGAGGACGAAAATGACCTAAATGTTCATCCAATTACACAAAAACACCTAATGGATGCACAAGATTGGTTAAAAACCCTAATTGGACTACATTAAGTGTAGGGAGGACGAAAATGACCTAAATGTTCATCCAATGACACAAAACACCTATTGGATGCACAAGATTGGTTAAAAACCTTAATTCGACAAGACTTAGCCTAGGGAGGACGAAAATGACCTAAATCTTCATTCAATGACACAAAAACACCTAATGGATGCACAAGATTGGTTAAAAACCCTAATTGGACTACATTAAGTGTAGGGAGGACGATAATGACCTAAATGTTCATCCAATGACACAAAACACCTATTGGATGCACAAGATTGGTTAAAAACCCTAATTGGAAATGAATTAGCCTAGGGAGGACGATAATGACCTAATTGTTCATCCAATGACACAAACACAACTATTGGATGCACAAGATTGGTTAGAAACCCTAGTTGGACAAGGATAAGCCTAGGGAGGATGAAAATGACCTAAATGTTCATCCAATGACACAAAACACCTATTAGATGCACAAGATTGGTTAAAAACCCTAATTGGACAAGAATTAGCCTAGGGAGGACGAAAATGACCTAAATGTTCATCCAATGACACAAAAACACCTAATGGATGCACAAGATTGGTTAAAAACCCTAATTAGACAAGAATTAGCCTAGGGAGGACGAAAATGTCCTAAATGTTCATCCAATGACACAAAAACACCTAATGGATGCACAAGATTGGTTAAAAACCCTAATTGGACTACATTAAGTGTAGGGAGGACGAAAATGACCTAAATGTTCATCCAATGACACAAAAACACCTAATGGATGCACAAGATTGGTTAAAAATCCTAATTGGACTACATTAAGTGTAAAGAGGACGAAAATTACCTAAATGTTCATCCAATGACACAAAACACCTATTGGATGCACAACATTGGTTAAAAACCCTAATTGGACAAGAATTAGCCTAGGGAGGACGAAAATGACCTAAATGTTCATCCAATGACACAAAAACACCTAATGGATGCACAAGATTGGTTAAAAATCCTAATTGGACTACATTAAGTGTAGGGAGGACGAAAATGAACTAAATGTTCATCCAACGACCCAAAACACCTATTGGATGCACAAGATTGGTTAGAAACCATAATTGGACAAGCATAAGCCTAGGGAGGTCGAAAATGACCTAATTGTTCATCCAATGACACAAACACAACTATTGGATGCACAAGATTGGTTAGAAACCCTAATTGGACAAGGATAAGCCTAGGGAGGATGAAAATGACCTAAATGTTCTTCCAATGACACAAAACACCTATTAGATGCACAAGATTGGTTAAAAACCCTAATTGGATAAGAATTAGCCTAGGGAGGACGAAAATGACCTAAATGTTCATCCAATGACCCAAAAACACCTAATGGATGCACAAGATTGGTTAAAAACCCTAATTGGACTACATTAAGTGTAGGGAGGACGATAATGACCTAAATGTTCATCCAATGACACAAAACACCTATTGGATGCACAAGATTGGTTAAAATCCCTAATTGGACAAGAATTAGCCTAGGGAGGACGAAAATGACCTAATTGTTCATCCAATGACAGAAACACAACTATTGGATGCACAAGATTGGTTAGAAACCCTAATTGGACAAGCATAAGCCTAGGGAGGTCGAAAATGACCTAATTGTTCATCCAATGACACAAACACAACTATTGGATGCACAAGATTGGTTAGAAACCCTAATTGGACAAGGATAAGCCTAGGGAGGACGAAAATGACCTAAATGTGCATGCAATGACACAAAAACACCTAATGGATGCACAAGATTGGTTAAAAACTCTAATTGGACTACGTAAGTGTAGGGAGGACGAAAATGTCCTAAATGTTCATCCAATGACACAAAACACCTATTGGATGCACAAGATTGGTTAAAAACCCTAATTGGACAAGAATCACCTTAGGGAGGATGAAAATGACCTAAATGTTCGTCCTATAACATAAAACACCTATTGGATGCACAAGATTAGTTAAAAACCCTAATTGGACAAGAATTAGCCTAGGGAGGACGAAAATGACCTAATTGTTCATCCAATGACACAAACACAACTATTGGATGCACAAGATTGGTTAGAAACCCTAATTAAACAAGCATAAGCCTAGGGTGGTCGAAAATGAACTAATTTGTTCATCCAATGACACAAACACAACTATTGGATGCACAAGATTGGTTAGAAACCCTAATTGGACAAGGATAAGCCTAGGGAGGATGAAAATGACCTAAATGTTCATCCAATGACACAAAACACCTATTGGATGCACAAGATTGGTTAAAATCCCTAATTGGACAAGAATTAGCCTAGGGAGGACGAAAATGACCTAATTGTTCATCCAATGACAGAAACACAACTATTGGATGCACAAGATTAATTAGAAACCCTAATTGGAAAAGCATAAGCCTAGCGAGGATGAAAATGACCTAAATGTCCATCCAATGATACAAAAACACCTAATGGATGCACAAGATTGGTTAAAAACCCTAATTGGACAAGAATTAGCCTAGGGAGGACGAAAATGACCTAATTGTTCATTCAATGACACAAACACAACTATTGGATGCACAAGATTGGTTAGAAACCCTAATTGGACAAGCATAAGCCTAGCGAGGATGAAAATGACCTAAATGTCCATCCAATGATACAAAAACACCTAATGGATGCATAAGATTGGTTAAAAACCCTAATTGGACAAGAATTAGCCTAGAGAGGACGAAAATGACCTAATTGTTCATTCAATGACACAAACACAACTATTGGATGCACAAGATTGGTTAGAAACCCTAATTGGACAAGCATAAGCCTAGGGAGGTCGAAAATGAACTAATTGTTCATCCAATGACACAAACACAACTATTCGATGCACAAGATTGGTAAGAAACCCTAATTGGACAAGGATAAGCCTAGGGAGGATGAAAATGACCTAAATGTTCATCCAATGACACAAAACACCTATTGGATGCACAAGATTGGTTAAAATCCCTAATTGGACAAGAATTAGCCTAGGGAGGACGAAAATAACCTAATTGTTCATCCAATGACAGAAACACAACTATTGGATGCACAAGATTGGTTAGAAACCCTAATTGGACAAGCATAAGCCTAGGGAGGTCGAAAATGAACTAATTGTTCATCCAATGACACAAACACAACTGTTGGATGCACAAGATTGGTTAGAAACCCTAATTGGACAAGGATAAGCCTAGGGAGGATGAAAATGACCTAAATGTTCATCCAATGACACAAAACACCTATTGGATGCACAAGATTGGTTAAAATCCCTAATTGGACAAGAATTAGCCTAGGGAGGACGAAAATAACCTAATTGTTCATCCAATGACAGAAACACAACTATTGGATGCACAAGATTGGTTAGAAACCCTAATTGGACAAGCATAAGCCTAGGGAGGTCGAAAATGAACTAATTGTTCATCCAATGACACAAACACAACTATTCGATGCACAAGATTGGTTAGAAACCCTAATTGGACAAGAATCAGCCTAAGGAGGATGAAAATGACCTAAATGTTCGTCCTATAACATAAAACACCTATTGGATGCACAAGATTGGTTAAAAACCTTAATTGGACAAGAATCAGCCTAGGGAGGATGAAAATGACTTAAATGTTCGTCCTATAACATAAAACACCTATTGGATGCACAACATTGGTTAAAAACCCTAATTGGACATGCATTAGCCTAGGGAGGACGAAAATGACCTTAATGTTCATACAATGACATAAAAACACCTAATGGATGCACAAGATTGGTTAAAAATCCTAATTGGACTACATTAAGTGTAGGGAGGACGAAAATGACCTAAATGTTCATCCATTGACACAAAACACCTATTGGATGCACAAGATTGGTTAAAAAGCCTAATTGGGCAAGAATTAGCCTTGGGAGGACAAAAATGACCTAATTGTTCATCCAATGACACAAACACAACTATTGGATGCACAAGATTGGTTAGAAACCCTAATTGGACAAGCATAAACGTAGGGAGGATGAAAAGGACCTAAATGTACATCCAATGAAACAAAAACACCTTATTGATGCACAAGATTGGTTAAAAACCCAAATTGGACAAGAATTAGCCTAGGGAGGACCAAAATGACCTAATTGTTCATCCAATGACACAAACACACCTATTGGATGCACAAGATTAGTTAGAAACCCTAATTGGACAAGCATAAGCCTAGGGAGGTCGAAAATGACCTAATTGTTCATCCAATGACACAAACTCAACTATTGGATGCACAAGATTGATTAGAAACCCTAATTGGACAAGGATAAGCCTAGGGAGGACGAAAATGACCTAAATGTTCATCCAATGACACAAAACACCTATTGGATGCACAAGATTGGTTAAAAACCCTAATTGGACAAGAATCAGCCTAGGGAGGATGAAAATGACCTAAATGTTCATCCAATGACACAAAAACACCTAATGGATGCACAAGATTGGTTAAAAACCCTAATTGGACATGAATTAGCCTAGGGAGGACGAAAATGACCTAATTGTTCATCCAACGACACAAACAGAACTATTGGATGCACAAGATTGGTTAGAAACGATAATTGGACAAGCATAAGTCTAGGGAGGTCGAAAATGAGCTAATTGTTCATCCAATGACACAAACACAACTATTGGATGCACAAGATTGGTTAGAAACCCTAATTGGACAAGGATAAGCTTAGGGAGGATGAAAATGACCTAAATGTTCATCCGATGACACAAAAACACCTAATGGATGCACAAGATTGGTTAAAAACCCTAATTGGACATGAATTAGCGTAGGGAGGACGAAAATGACCTAATTGTTCATCCAATGACACAAACAGAACTATTGGATGCACAAGATTGGTTAGAAACCATAATTGGACAAGCATAAGTCTAGGGAGGTCGAAAATGAGATAATTGTTCATCCAATGACACAAACACAACTATTGGATGCACAAGATTGGTTAAAACCCCTAATTGTTCAAGGATAAGCCTAGGGAGGATGAAAATGACCTAAATGTTCATCCAATGACACAAAACACCTATTAGATGCACAAGATTGGTTAAAAACCCTAATTAGACAAGAATTAGCCTAGGGAGGACGAAAATGTCCTAAATGTTCATCCAATGACACAAAAACACCTAATGGATGCACAAGATTGGTTAAAAACCCTAATTGGACTACATTAAGTGTAGGGAGGACGAAAATGACCTAAATGTTCATCCAATGACACAAAAACACCTAATGGATGCACAAGATTGGTTAAAAATCCTAATTGGACTACATTAAGTGTAGGGAGGACGAAAATGACCTAAAGGTTCATCCAATGACACAAAACATCTATTGGATGCACAACATTGGTTAAAAACCCTAATTGGACATGAATTAGCCTAGGGAGGACGAAAATGACCTAATTGTTCATCCAATGACACAAACAGAACTATTGGATGAACAAGATTGGTTAGAAACCATAATTGGACAAGCATAAGTCTAGGGAGGTCGAAAATGAGCTAATTGTTCATCCAATGACACAAACACAACTATTGGATGCACAAGATTGGTTAGAAACCCTAATTGGACAAGGATAAGCCTAGGGAGGATGAAAATGACCTAAATGTTCATCCGATGACACAAAAACACCTAATGGATGCACAAGATTGGTTAAAAACCCTAATTGGACATGAATTAGCCTAGGGAGGACGAAAATGTCCTAATTGTTCATCCAATGACACAAACAGAACTATTGGATGCACAAGATTGGTTAGAAACCCTAATTAGACAAGGATAAGCCTAGGGAGGATGAAAATGACCTAAATGTTCATCGAATGACACAAAACACCTATTGGATGCATAAGATTGGATAAAATCCCTAATTGGACAAGAATTAGCTTAGGGAGGACGAAAATGACCTAATTGTTCATCCAATGACACAAACACAACTATTGGATGAACAAGATTGGTTAGAAACCATAATTGGACAAGCATAAGTCTAGGGAGGTCGAAAATGAGATAATTGTTCATCCAATGACACAAACACAACTATTGGATGCACAAGATTGGTTAAAACCCCTAATTGTTCAAGGATAAGCCTAGGGAGGATGAAAATGACCTAAATGTTCATCCAATGACACAAAACACCTATTAGATGCACAAGATTGGTTAAAAACCCTAATTAAACAAGAATTAGCCTAGGGAGGACAAAAATGTCCTAAATGTTCATCCAATGACACAAAAACACCTAATGGATGCACAAGATTGGTTAAAAACCCTAATTGGACTACATTAAGTGTAGGGGGGACGAAAATGACCTAAATGTTCATCCAATGACACAAAAACACCTAATGGATGCACAAGATTGGTTAAAAATCCAAATTGGACTACATTAAGTGTAGGGAGGACGAAAATTACCTAAATGTTCATCCAATGACACAAAACACCTATTGGATGCACAAGATTGGTTAAAAACCCTAATTGGACAAGAATTAGCCTAGGGAGGACGAAAATGACCTAAATGTTCATCCAATGACACAAAAACACCTAATGGATGCACAAGATTGGTTAAAAATCCTAATTGGACTACATTAAGTGTAAGGAGGACGAAAATGAACTAAATGTTCATCCCACGACCCAAAACACCTATTGGATGCACAAGATTGGTTAAAAACCCTAATTGGACAAGAATTAGCCTAAGGAGGACGAAAATGACCTAAATGTTCATCCAATGACACAAAAACACCTAATGGATGCACAAGATTGGTTAAAAACCATAATTGGACTACATTAAGTGTAGGGAGGACGAAAATGACCTAAATGTTCATCCAATGACACAAAAATACCTAATGGATGCACAAGATTGGTTAAAAATCCTAATTGGACTACATTAAGTGTAGGGAGGACAAAAATGACCTAAAGGTTCATCCAATGACACAAAACATCTATTGGATGCACAAGATTGGTTAAAAACCCTAATTGGACATGAATTAGCCTAGGGAGGACGAAAATGACCTAATTGTTCATCCAATGACACAAACAGAACTATTGGATGCACAAGATTGGTTAGAAACCCTAATTGGACAAGGATAAGCCTAGGGAGGATGAAAATGACCTAAATGTTCATCCAATGACACAAAACACCTATTGGATGCACAAGATTGGTTAAAATCCCTAATTGGACAAGAATTATCCTAGGGAGGACGAAAATGACCTAATTGTTCATCCAATGACACAAACACAACTATTGGATGCACAAGATTGGTTAGAAACCCTAATTGGACAAGGATAAGCCTAGGGAGGATGAAAATGACCTAAATGTTCATCCGATGACACAAAAACACCTAATGGATGCACAAGATTGGTTAAAAACCCTAATTGGACATGAATTAGCCTAGGGAGGACGAAAATGACCTAATTGTTCATCCAATGACACAAACACAACTATTGGATGCACAAGATTGGTTAGAAACCCTAATTGGACAAGGATAAGCCTAGGGAGGACGAAAATGACCTAAATGTTCATGCAATGACACAAAAACACCTAATGGATGCACAAGATTGGTTAAAAACTCTAATTGGACTACATTAGGTGTAAGGAGGACGAAAATGACCTAAATGTTCATCCAATGACACAAAACACCTATTGGATGCACAAGATTGGTTAAAAACCCTAATTGGACAAGAATCAGCCTAGGGAGGATGAAAATGACCTAAATGTTCGTCCTATAACATAAAACACCTATTGGATGCACAAGATTGGTTAAAAACCCTAATTCGACAAGACTTAGCCTAGGGAGGACGAAAATGACCTAAATGTTCATCCAATGACACAAAAACACCTAATGGATGCACAAGATTGGTTAAAAACCCTAATTGGACATGAATTAGCCTAGGGAGGTGGAAAATGACCTAATTGTTCATCCAATGACACAAACACAACTATTGGATGCACAAGATTGGTTAGAAACCCTAATTCGACAAGACTTAGCCTAGGGAGGACGAAAATGACCTAAATGTTCATCCAATGACACAAAAACACCTAATGGATGCACAAGATTGGTTAAAAACCCTAATTGGACAAGAATTAGCCTAGGGAGGTCGAAAATGACCTAATTGTTCATCCAATGACACAAACACAACTATTGGATGCACAAGATTGGTTAGAAACCATAATTGGACAAGCATAAGTCTAGGGAGGTCGAAAATGAGCTAATTGTTCATCCAATGACACAAACACAACTATTGGATGCACAAGATTGGTTAGAAACCCTAATTGGACAAGGATAAGCCTAGGGAGGATGAAAATGACCTAAATGTTCATCCGATGACACAAAAACACCTAATGGATGCACAAGATTGGTTAAAAACCCTAATTGGACATGAATTAGCCAAAGGAGGACGAAAATGTCCTAATTGTTCATCCAATGACACAAACAGAACTATTGGATGCACAAGATTGGTTAGAAACCATAATTGGACAAGGATAAGCCTAGGGAGGATGAAAATGACCTAAATGTTCATCCAATGACAAAAAACACCTATTGGATGCACAAGATTGGTTAAAAACCCAAATTGGACAAGAATCAGCCTAGGGAGGATGAAAATGACCTAAATGTTCGTCCTATAACATAAAACACCTATTGGATGCACAAGATTGGTTAAAAACCCTAATTCGACAAGACTTAGCCTAGGGAGCACGAAAATGACCTAAATGTTCATCCAATGACACAAAAACACCTAATGGATGCACAAGATTGGTTAAAAACCCTAATTGGACATGAATTAGCCTAGGGAGGTCGAAAATGACCTAATTGTTCATCCAACGACACAAAAACACCTAATGGATGCACAAGATTGGTTAAAAACCATAATTGGACAAGCATAAGTCTAGGGAGGTCGAAAATGAGCTAATTGTTCATCCAATGACACAAACACAACTATTGGATGCACAAGATTGGTTAAAACCCCTAATTGTTCAAGGATAAGCCTAGGGAGGATGAAAATGACCTAAATGTTCATCCAATGACACAAAACACCTATTAGATGCACAAGATTGGTTAAAAACCCTAATTAGACAAGAATTAGCCTAGGGAGGACGAAAATGTCCGAAATGTTCATCCAATGACACAAAAACACCTAATGGATGCACAAGATTGGTTAAAAACCCTAATTGGACTACATTAAGTGTAGGGGGGACGAAAATGACCTAAATGTTCATCCAATGACACAAAAACACCTAATGGATGCACAAGATTGGTTAAAAATCCAAATTGGACTACATTAAGTGTAGGGAGGACGAAAATTACCTAAATGTTCATCCAATGACACAAAAAACCTATTGGATGCACAAGATTGGTTAAAAACCCTAATTGGACAAGAATTAGCCTAGGGAGGACGAAAATGACCTAAATGTTCATCCAATGACACAAAAACACCTAATGGATGCACAAGATTGGTTAAAAATCCTAATTGGACTACATTAAGTGTAGGGAGGACGAAAATGAACTAAATGTTCATCCCACGACCCAAAACACCTATTGGATGCACAAGATTGGTTAAAAACCCTAATTGGACAAGAATTAGCCTAGGGAGGACGAAAATGAACTAAATGTTCATCCCACGACCCAAAACACCTATTGGATGCACAAGATTGGTTAAAAACCCTAATTGGACAAGAATTAGCCTAGGGAGGACGAAAATGACCTAAATGTTCATCCAATGACACAAAAACACCTAATGGATGCACAAGATTGGTTAAAAATCCTAATTGGACTACATTAAGTGTAGGGAGGACGAAAATTACCTAAATGTTCATCCAATGACACAAAACACCTATTGGATGCACAAGATTGGTTAAAAACCCTAATTGGACAAGAATTAGCCTAGGGAGGACGAAAATGACCTAAATGTTCATCCAATGACACAAAAACACCTAATGGATGCACAAGATTGGTTAAAAATCTTAATTGGACTACATTAAGTGTAAGGAGGACGAAAATGAACTAAATGTTTATCCCACGACCCAAAACACCTATTGGATGCACAAGATTGGTTAAAAACCCTAATTGGACAAGAATTAGCCTAAGGAGGACGAAAATGACCTAAATGTTCATCCAATGACACAAAAACACCTAATGGATGCACAAGATTGGTTAAAAATCCAAATTGGACTACATTAAGTGTAGGGAGGACGAAAATTACCTAAATGTTCATCCAATGACACAAAACACCTATTGGATGCACAAGATTGGTTAAAAACCCTAATTGGACAAGAATTAGCCTAGGGAGGACGAAAATGACCTAAATGTTCATCCAATGACACAAAAACACCTAATGGATGCACAAGATTGGTTAAAAATCCTAATTGGACTACATTAAGTGTAGGGAGGATGAAAATTACCTAAATGTTTATCCAATGACACAAAACACCTATTGGATGCACAAGATTGGTTAAAAACCCTAATTGGACAAGAATTAGCCTAGGGAGGACGAAAATGACCTAAATGTTCATCCAATGACAAAAAAACACCTAATGGATGCACAAGATTGGTTAAAAATCCTAATTGGACTACATTAAGTGTAGGGAGGACGAAAATGAACTAAATGTTCATCCCACGACCCAAAACACCTATTGGATGCACAAGATTGGTTAAAAACCCTAATTGGACAAGAATTAGCCTAGGGAGGACGAAAATGACCTAAATGTTCATCCAATGACACAAAAACACCTAATGGATGCACAAGATTGGTTAAAAATCCTAATTGGACTACATTAAGTGTAGGGAAGACGAAAATGACCTAAAGGTTCATCCAATGACACAAAACATATATTGGATGCACAAGATTGGTTAAAAACCCTAATTGGACATGAATTAGCCTAGGGAGGACGAAAATGACCTAATTGTTCATCCAATGACACAAACAGAACTATTGGATGCACAAGATTGGTTAGAAACCATAATTGGACAAGCATAAGTCTAGGGAGGTCGAAAATGAGCTAATTGTTCATCCAATGACACAAACACAACTATTGGATGCACAAGATTGGTTAAAACCCCTAATTGGACAAGGATAAGCCTAGGGAGGATGAAAAACCCTAATTGGACATGAATTAGCCTAGGGAGGACGAAAATGACCTAATTGTTCATCCAATGACACAAACAGAACTATTGGATGCACAAGATTGGTTAGAAACCCTAATTGGACAAGGATAAGCCTAGGGAGGATGAAAATGACCTAAATGTTCATTCGATGACACAAAAACACCTAATGGATGCACAAGATTGGTTAAAAACCCTAATTGGACATGAATTAGCCTAGGGAGGACGAAAGTGACCTAATTGTTCATCCAATGACACAAACACAACTATTGGATGCACAAGATTGGTTAGAAACCCTAATTGGACAAGGATAAGCCTAGGGAGGACGAAAATGACCTAAATGTTCATGCAATGATACAAAAACACCTAATGGATGCACAAGATTGGTTAAAAACTCTAATTGGACTACATTTAGTGTAGGGAGGACGAAAATGACCTAAATGTTCATCCAATGACACAAAACACCTATTGGATGCACAAGATTGGTTAAAACCCCTAATTGGACAAGAATCAGCCTAGGGAGGATGAAAATGACCTAAATGTTCGTCCTATAACATAAAACACCTATTGGATGCACAAGATTGGTTAAAAACCCTAATTCGACAAGACTTAGCCTAGGGAGGACGAAAATGACCTAAATGTTCATCCAATGACACAAAAACACCTAATGGATGCACAAGATTGGTTTAAAACCCTAATTGGACATGAATTAGCCTAGGGAGGTCGAAAATGACCTAATTGTTCATCCAATGACACAAACACAACTATTGGATGCACAAGATTGGTTAGAAACCATAATTGGACAAGCATAAGTCTAGGGAGGTCGAAAATGAGCTAATTGTTCATCCAATGACACAAACACAACTATTGGATGCACAAGATTGGGTAAAACCCCTAATTGTTCAAGGATAAGCCTAGGGAGGATGAAAATGACCTAAATGTTCATCCAATGACACAAAAACACATAATGGATGCACTTGATTGGTTAAAAACCCTAATTGGACTACATTAAGTGTTGGGGGGACGAAAATGACCTAAATGTTCATCCAATGACACAAAAACACCTAATGGATGCACAAGATTGGTTAAAAATCCAAATTGGACTACATTAAGTGTAGGGAGGACGAAAATTACCTAAATGTTCATCCAATGACACAAAACACTTATTGGATGCACAAGATTGGTTAAAAACCCTAATTGGACAAGAATTAGGCTAGGGAGGACGAAAATGACCTAAATGTTCATCCAATGACACAAAAACACCTAATGGATGCACAAGATTGGTTAAAAATCCTAATTGGACTACATTAAGTGTAGGGAGGACGAAAATGAACTAAATGTTCATCCCACGACCCAAAACACCTATTGGATGCACAAGATTGGTTAAAAACCCTAATTGGACAAGAATTAGCCTAGGGAGGACGAAAATGACCTAAATGTTCATCCAATGACACAAAAACACCTAATGGATGCACAAGATTGGTTAAAAATCCTAATTGGACTACATTAAGTGTAGGGAGGACGAAAATGACCTAAATGTTCATCCAATGACACAAAACACCTATTGGATGCACAAGATTGGTTAAAAACCCTAATTGGACAAGAATCAGCCTAGGGAGGATGAAAATGACCTAAATGTTCGTCCTATAACATAAAACACCTATTGGATGCACAAGATTGGTTAAAAACCCTAATTCGACAAGACTTAGCCTAGGGAGGACGAAAATGACCTAAATGTTCATCCAATGACACAAAAACACCTAATGGATGCACAAGATTGGTTAAAAACCCTAATTGGACATGAATTAGCCTAGGGAGTTGGAAAATGACCTAATTGCTCATCCAATGACACAAACACAACTATTGGATGCACAAGATTGGTTAGAAACCCTAATTCGACAAGACTTAGCCTAGGGAGGACGAAAATGACCTAAATGTTCATCCAATGACACAAAAACACCTAATGGATGCACAAGATTGGTTAAAAACCCTAATTGGACATGAATTAGCCTAGGGAGGTCGAAAATGACCTAATTGTTCATCCAATGACACAAACACAACTATTGGATGCACAAGATTGGTTAGAAACCATAATTGGACAAGCATAAGTCTAGGGAGGTCGAAAATGAGCTAATTGTTCATCCAATGACACAAACACAACTATTGGATGCACAAGACTGGTTAGAAACCCTAATTGGACAAGGATAAGCCTAGGGAGGATGAAAATGACCTAAATGTTCATCCGATGATACAAAAACACCTAATGGATGCACAAGATTGGTTAAAAACCCTAATTGGACATGAATTAGCCTAGGGAGGACGAAAATGACCTAATTGTTCATCCAATGACACAAACAGAACTATTGGATGCACAAGATTGGTTAGAAACCCTAATTGGACAAGGATAAGCTTAGGGAGGATGAAAATGACCTAAATGTTCATCCAATGACACAAAACACCTATTGGATGCACAAGATAGGTTAAAATCCCTAATTGGACAAGAATTAGCCTAGGGAGGACGAAAATGACCTAATTGTTCATCCAATGACACAAACACAACTACTGGATGCACAAGATTGGTTAGAAACCATAATTCGACAAGCATAAGTCTAGGGAGGTCGAAAATGCGCTAATTGTTTATCCAATGACACAAACACAACTATTGGATGCACAAGATTGGTTAAAACCCCTAATTGTTCAAGGATAAGCCTAGGGAGGATGAAAATGACCTAAATGTTCATCCAATGACACAAAACACCTATTAGATGCACAAGATTGGTTAAAAACCCTAATTAGACAAGAATTAGCCTAGGGACGACGAAAATGTCCTAAATGTTCATCCAATGACACAAAAACACCTAATGGATGCACAAGATTGGTTAAAAACCCTAATTGGACTACATTAAGTGTAGGGAGGACGAAAATGAACTAAATGTTCATCCCACGACCCAAAACACCTATTGGATGCACAAGATTGGTTAAAAACCCTAATTGGACAAGAATTAGCCTAGGGAGGACGAAAATGACCTAAATGTTCATCCAATGACACAAAAACACCTAATGGATGCACAAGATTGGTTAAAAATCCTAATTGGACTACATTAAGTGTAGGGAAGACGAAAATGACCTAAAGGTTCATCCAATGACACAAAACATATATTGGATGCACAAGATTGGTTAAAAACCCTAATTGGACATGAATTAGCCTAGGGAGGACGAAAATGACCTAATTGTTCATCCAATGACACAAACAGAACTATTGGATGCACAAGATTGGTTAGAAACCATAATTGGACAAGCATAAGTCTAGGGAGGTCGAAAATGAGCTAATTGTTCATCCAATGACACAAACACAACTATTGGATGCACAAGATTGGTTAAAACCCCTAATTGTTCAAGGATAAGCCTAGGGAGGATGAAAAACCCTTATTGGACACGAATTAGCCTAGGGAGGACGAAAATGACCTAATTGTTCATCCAATGACACAAACAGAACTATTGGATGCACAAGATTGGTTAGAAACCCTAATTGGACAAGGATAAGCCTAGGGAGGACGAAAATGACCTAAATGTTCATGCAATGACACAAAAACACCTAATGGATGCACAAGATTGGTTAAAAACTCTAATTGGACTACATTAAGTGTAGGGAGGACGAAAATGACCTAAATGTTCATCCAATGACACAAAACACCTATTGGATGCACAAGATTGGTTAAAATCCCTAATTGGACAAGAATTAGCCTAGGGAGGACGAAAATGACCTAATTGTTCATCCAATGACACAAACACAACTATTGGATGCACAAGATTGGTTAGAAACCATAATTGGACAAGCATAAGTCTAGGGAGGTCGAAAATGAGCTAATTGTTCATCCAATGACACAAACACAACTATTGGATGCACAAGATTGGGTAAAACCCCTAATTGTTCAAGGATAAGCCTAGGGAGGATGAAAATGACCTAAATGTTCATCCAATGACACAAAACACCTATTAGATGCACAAGATTGGTTAAAAACCCTAATTAGACAAGAATTAGCCTAGGGAGGACGAAAATGTCCTAAATGTTCATCCAATGACACAAAAACACCCAATGGATGCACAAGATTGGTTAAAAACCCTAATTGGACTACATTAAGTGTAGGGGGGACGAAAATGACCTAAATGTTCATCCAATGACACAAAAACACCTAATGGATGCACAAGATTGGTTAAAAATCCAAATTGGACTACATTAAGTGTAGGGAGGACGAAAATTACCTAAATGTTCATCCAATGACACAAAAAACCTATTGGATGCACAAGATTGGTTAAAAACCCTAATTGGACAAGAATTAGCCTAGGGAGGACGAAAATGACCTAAATGTTCATCCAATGACACAAAAACACCTAATGGATGCACAAGATTGGTTAAAAATCCTAATTGGACTACATTAAGTGTAGGGAGGACGAAAATGAACTAAATGTTCATCCCATGACCCAAAACACCTATTGGATGCACAAGATTGGTTAAAAACCCTAATTGGACAAGAATTAGCCTAGGGAGGACGAAAATGACCTAAATGTTCATCCAATGACACAAAAACACCTAATGGATGCACAAGATTGGTTAAAAATCCTAATTGGACTACATTAAGTGTAAGGAGTACGAAAATGACCTAAAGGTTCATCCAATGACACAAAACATCTATTGGATGCACAAGATTGGTTAAAAACCCTAATTGGACATGAATTAGCCTAGGGAGGACGAAAATGACCTAATTGTTCATCCAATGACACAAACAGAACTATTGGATGCACAAGATTGGTTAGAAACCATAATTGGACAAGCATAAGTCTAGGGAGGTCGAAAATGAGCTAATTGTTCATCCAATGACACAAACACAACTATTGGATGCACGAGATTGGTTAAAACCCCTAATTGTTCAAGGATAAGCCTAGGGAGGATGAAAAACCCTAATTGGACATGAATTAGCCTAGGGAGGACGAAAATGACCTAATTGTTCATCCAATGACACAAACAGAACTATTGGATGCACAAGATTGGTTAGAAACCCTAATTGGACAAGGATAAGCCTAGGGAGGATGAAAATGACCTAAATGTTCATCCGATGACACAAAAACACCTAACGGATGCACAAGATTGGTTAAAAACCCAAATTGGACATGAATTAGCCTAGGGAGGACGAAAGTGACCTAATTGTTCATCCAATGACACAAACACAACTATTGGATGCACAAGATTGGTTAGAAACCCTAATTGGACAAGGATAAGCCTAGGGAGGACGAAAATGACCTAAATGTTCATGCAATGACACAAAAACACCTAATGGATGCACAAGATTGGTTAAAAACTCTAATTGGACTACATTAAGTGTAGGGAGGACGAAAATGACCTAAATGTTCATCCAATGACACAAAACACCTATTGGATGCACAAGATTGGTTAAAAACCCTAATTGGACAAGAATCAGCTTAGGGAGGATGAAAATGACCTAAATGTTCGTCCTATAACATAAAACACCTATTGGATGCACAAGATTGGTTAAAAACCCTAATTCGACAAGACTTAGCCTAGGGAGGATGAAAATGACCTAAATGTTCATCCAATGACACAAAAACACCTAATGGATGCACAAGTTTGGTTAAAAACCCTAATTGGACATGAATTAGCCTAGGGAGGTCGAAAATGACCTAATTGTTCATCGAATGACACAAACACAACTATTGGATGCACAAGATTGGTTAGAAACCATAATTGGACAAGCATAAGTCTAGGGAAGTCGAAAATGAGCTAATTGTTCATCCAATGACACAAACACAACTATTGGATGCACAAGATTGGTTAGAAACCCTAATTGGACAAGGATAAGCCTAGGGAGGATGAAAATGACCTAAATGTTCATCCGATGACACAAAAACACCTAATGGATGCACAAGATTGGTTAAAAACCCTAATATGACATGAATTAGCCTAGGGAGGACGAAAATGACCTAATTGTTCATCCAATGACACAAACACAACTATTGGATGCACAAGATTGGTTAGAAACCATAATTGGACAAGCATAAGTCTAGGGAGGTCGAAAATGAGCTAATTGTTCATCCAATGACACAAACACAACTATTGGATGCACAAGATTGGTTAGAAACCCTAATTGGACAAGGATAAGCCTAGGGAGGACGAAAATGACCTAAATGTTCATGCAATGACACAAAAACACCTAATGGATGCACAAGATTGGTTAAAAACTCTAATTGGACTACATTAAGTGTAGGGAGGACGAAAATGACCTAAATGTTCATCCAATGACACAAAACACCTATTGGATGCACAAGATTGGTTAAAATCCCTAATTGGACAAGAATTAGCCTAGGGAGGACGAAAATGACCTAATTGTTCATCCAATGACAGAAACACAACTATTGGATGCACAAGATTAATTAGAAACCCTAATTGGACAAGCATAAGCCTAGGGAGGTCGAAAATGACCTAATTGTTCATCCAATGACACAAACACAACTATTGGATGCACAAGATTGGTTAGAAACCCTAATTGGACAAGGATAAGCCTAGGGAGGACGAAAATGACCTAAATGTTCATGCAATGACACAAAAACACCTAATGGATGCACAAGATTGGTTAAAAACTCTAATTGTACTACATTAAGTGTAGGGAGGACGAAAATGACCTAAATGTTCATCCAATGACACAAAACACCTATTGGATGCACAAGATTGGTTAAAAACCCTAATTGGACAAGAATCAGCCTAGGGAGGATGAAAATGACCTAAATGTTCGTCCTATAACATAAAACACCTATTGGATGCACAAGATTGGTTAAAAACCCTAATTCGACAAGACTTAGCCTAGGGAGGACGAAAATGACCTAAATGTTCATCCAATGACACAAAAACACCTAATGGATGCACAAGATTGGTTTAAAACCCTAATTGGACATGAATTAGCCTAGGGAGGTCGAAAATGACCTAATTGTTCATCCAATGACACAAACACAACTATTGGATGCACAAGATTGGTTAGAAACCATAATTGGACAAGCATAAGTCTAGGGAGGACGAAAATGAGCTAATTGTTCATCCAATGACACAAACACAACTATTGGATGCACAAGATTGGTTAGAAACCCTAATTGGACAAGGATAAGCCTAGGGAGGATGAAAATGACCTAAATGTTCATCCGATGACACAAAAACACC
This sequence comes from Cicer judaicum, assembly GCA_037974835.1. Lineage (NCBI taxonomy): Eukaryota > Viridiplantae > Streptophyta > Magnoliopsida > Fabales > Fabaceae > Cicer > Cicer judaicum. The sequence goes on along the minus strand of JBBPBS010000549.1, from coordinate 6,598,778 downwards.
TAATGGATGCACAAGATTGGTTAAAAACCCTAATTGGACAAGAATTAGCCTAGGGAGGACGAAAATGACCTAAATGTTCATCCAATGACACAAAAACACCTAATGGATGCACAAGATTGGTTAAAAATCCTAATTGGACTACATTAAGTGTAGGGAGGATGAAAATTACCTAAATGTTTATCCAATGACACAAAACACCTATTGGATGCACAAGATTGGTTAAAAACCCTAATTGGACAAGAATTAGCCTAGGGAGGACGAAAATGACCTAAATGTTCATCCAATGACAAAAAAACACCTAATGGATGCACAAGATTGGTTAAAAATCCTAATTGGACTACATTAAGTGTAGGGAGGACGAAAATGAACTAAATGTTCATCCCACGACCCAAAACACCTATTGGATGCACAAGATTGGTTAAAAACCCTAATTGGACAAGAATTAGCCTAGGGAGGACGAAAATGACCTAAATGTTCATCCAATGACACAAAAACACCTAATGGATGCACAAGATTGGTTAAAAACCCTAATTAGACAAGAATTAGCCTAGGGAGGACGAAAATGTCCTAAATGTTCATCCAATGACACAAAAACACCTAATGGATGCACAAGATTGGTTAAAAACCCTAATTGGACTACATTAAGTGTAGGGGGGACGAAAATGACCTAAATGTTCATCCAATGACACAAAAACACCTAATGGATGCACAAGATTGGTTAAAAATCCAAATTGGACTACATTAAGTGTAGGGAGGACGAAAATTACCTAAATGTTCATCCAATGACACAAAACACCTATTGGATGCACAAGATTGGTTAAAAACCCTAATTGGACAAGAATTAGCCTAGGGAGGACGAAAATGACCTAAATGTTCATCCAATGACACAAAAACACCTAATGGATGCACAAGATTGGTTAAAAATCTTAATTGGACTACATTAAGTGTAAGGAGGACGAAAATGAACTAAATGTTTATCCCACGACCCAAAACACCTATTGGATGCACAAGATTGGTTAAAAACCCTAATTGGACAAGAATTAGCCTAAGGAGGACGAAAATGACCTAAATGTTCATCCAATGACACAAAAACACCTAATGGATGCACAAGATTGGTTAAAAACCCTAATTGGACTACATTAAGTGTAGGGAGGACGAAAATGACCTAAATGTTCATCCAATGACACAAAAAACCTATTGGATGCACAAGATTGGTTAAAAACCCTAATTGGACAAGAATTAGCCTAGGGAGGACGAAAATGACCTAAATGTTCATCCAATGACACAAAAACACCTAATGGATGCACAAGATTGGTTAAAAATCCTAATTGGACTACATTAAGTGTAGGGAGGACGAAAATGACCTAAATGTTCATCCAATGACACAAAACACCTATTAAATGCACGAGATTGGTTAGAAACCCTAATTGGACAAGATAAAGTGTAGGGAGGTCCAGAATGACATAAAGTTCATCCAATGACACAAACACACCTATTGGATGCACAAGATTGGTTAAAAACCCTAATTGGACAAGAATTAGCCTAGGGAGGATGAAAATGACCTAAATGTTCATCCAATGACACAAAAACACCTAATGGATGCACAAGATTGGTTAAAAACCCTAATTGGACTACATTAAGTGTAGGGAGGATGAAAATGACCTAAATGTTCATCCAATGACACAAAAAACCTATTGGATGCACAAGATTGGTTAAAAACCCTAATTGGACAAGAATTAGCCTAGGGAGGACGAAAATGACCTAAATGTTCATCCAATGACACAAAAACACCTAATGGATGCACAAGATTGGTTAAAAATCCTAATTGGACTACATTAAGTGTAGGGAGGACGAAAATGACCTAAATGTTCATCCAATGACACAAAACACCTATTGGATGCACAAGATTGGTTAAAAACCCTAATTGGACAAGAATCAGCCTAGGGAGGATGAAAATGACCTAAATGTTCGTCCTATAACATAAAACACCTATTGGATGCACAAGATTGGTTAAAAACCCTAATTCGACAAGACTTAGCCTAGGGAGGACGAAAATGACCTAAATGTTCATCCAATGACACAAAAACACCTAATGGATGCACAAGATTGGTTAAAAACCCTAATTGGACATGAATTAGCCTAGGGAGTTGGAAAATGACCTAATTGCTCATCCAATGACACAAACACAACTATTGGATGCACAAGATTGGTTAGAAACCCTAATTCGACAAGACTTAGCCTAGGGAGGACGAAAATGACCTAAATGTTCATCCAATGACACAAAAACACCTAATGGATGCACAAGATTGGTTAAAAACCCTAATTGGACATGAATTAGCCTAGGGAGGTCGAAAATGACCTAATTGTTCATCCAATGACACAAACACAACTATTGGATGCACAAGATTGGTTAGAAACCATAATTGGACAAGCATAAGTCTAGGGAGGTCGAAAATGAGCTAATTGTTCATCCAATGACACAAACACAACTATTGGATGCACAAGACTGGTTAGAAACCCTAATTGGACAAGGATAAGCCTAGGGAGGATGAAAATGACCTAAATGTTCATCCGATGATACAAAAACACCTAATGGATGCACAAGATTGGTTAAAAACCCTAATTGGACAAGAATTAGCCTAGGGAGGACGAAAATGACCCAAATGTTCATCCAATGACACAAAAACACCTAATGGATGCACAAGATTGGTTAAAAATCCTAATTGGACTACATTAAGTGTAGGGAGGACGAAAATGACCTAAAGGTTCATCCAATGACACAAAACATATATTGGATGCACAAGATTGGTTAAAAACCCTAATTGGTCATGAATTAGCCTAGGGAGGACGAAAATGACCTAATTGTTCATCCAATGACACAAAAAGAACTATTGGATGCACAAGATTGGTTAGAAACCATAATTGGACAAGCATAAGTCTAGGGAGGTCGAAAATGAGCTAATTGTTCATCCAATGACACAAACACAACTATTGGATGCACAAGATTGGTTAAAACCCCTAATTGTTCAAGGATAAGCCTAGGGAGGATGAAAAACCCTAATTGGACATGAATTAGCCTAGGGAGGAAGAAAATGACCTAATTGTTCATCCAATGACACAAACAGAACTATTGGATGCACAAGATTGGTTAGAAACCCTAATTGGACAAGGATAAGCCTAGGGAGGACGAAAATGACCTAAATGTTCATGCAATGACACAAAAACACCTAATGGATGCACAAGATTGGTTAAAAACTCTAATTGGACTACATTAAGTGTAGGGAGGACGAAAATGACCTAAATGTTCATCCAATGACACAAAACACCTATTGGATGCACAAGATTGGTTA
>JBBPBS010000549.1:6570929-6595418 GCA_037974835.1 Cicer judaicum | reverse complement strand
GTCGAAAATGAGCTAATTGTTCATCCAATGACACAAACACAACTATTGGATGCACAAGATTGGTTAGAAACCCTAATTGGACAAGGATAAGCCTAGGGAGGATGAAAATGACCTAAATGTTCATCCGATGACACAAAAACACCTAATGGATGCACAAGATTGGTTAAAAACCCTAATATGACATGAATTAGCCTAGGGAGGACGAAAATGACCTAATTGTTCATCCAATGACACAAACAGAACTATTGGATGCACAAGATTGGTTAGAAACCCTAATTGGACAAGGATAAGCCTAGGGAGGATCAAAATGACCTAAATGTTCATCGAATGACACAAAACACCTATTGGATGCACAAGATTGATTAAAATCCCTAATTGGACAAGAATTAGCCTAGGGAGGACGAAAATGACCTAATTGTTCATCCAATGACACAAACACAACTATTGGATGCACAAGATTGGTTAGAAACCATAATTGGACAAGCATAAGTCTAGGGAGGTCGAAAATGAGCTAATTGTTCATCCAATGACACAAACACAACTATTGGATGCACAAGATTGGGTAAAACCCCTAATTGTTCAAGGATAAGCCTAGGGAGGATGAAAATGACCTAAATGTTCATCCAATGACACAAAACACCTATTAGATGCACAAGATTGGTTAAAAACCCTAATTAGACAAGAATTAGCCTAGGGAGGACGAAAATGTCCTAAATGTTAATCCAATGACACAAAAACACCAAATGGATGCACAAGATTGGTTAAAAACCCTAATTGGACTACATTAAGTGTAGGGGGGACGAAAATGACCTAAATGTTCATCCAATGACACAAAAACACCTAATGGATGCACAAGATTGGTTAAAAATCCAAATTGGACTACATTAAGTGTAGGGAGGACGAAAATGAACTTAATGTTCATCCCACGACCCAAAACACCTATTGGATGCACAAGATTGGTTAAAAACCCTAATTGGACAAGAATCAGCCTAGGGAGGATGAAAATGACCTAAATGTTCGTCCTATAACATAAAACACCTATTGGATGCACAAGATTGGTTAAAAACCCTAATTCGACAAGACTTAGCCTAGGGAGGACGAAAATGACCTAAATGTTCATCCAATGACACAAAAACACTTAATGGATGCACAAGATTGGTTAAAAACCCTAATTGGACATGAATTAGCCTAGGGAGGTCGAAAATGACCTAATTGTTCATCCAATGACACAAACACAACTATTGGATGCACAAGATTGGTTAGAAACCATAATTGGACTACATTATGTGTAGGGGGGACGAAAATGACCTAAATGTTCATCCAATGACACAAAAACACCTAATGGATGCACAAGATTGGTTAAAAATCCTAATTGGACTACATTAAGTGTAGGGAGGACGAAAATGACCTAAAGGTTCATCCAATGACACAAAACATATATTGGATGCACAAGAGTGGTTAAAAACCCTAATTGGACATGAATTAGTCTAGGGAGGACGAAAATGACCTAATTGTTCATCCAATGACACAAACAGAACTATTGGATGCACAAGATTGGTTAGAAACCATAATTGGACAAGCATAAGTCTAGGGAGGTCGAAAATGAGCTAATTGTTTATCCAATGACACAAACACAACTATTGGATGCACAAGATTGGTTAAAACCCCTAATTGTTCAAGGATAAGCCTAGGGAGGATGAAAAACCCTAATTGGACATGAATTAGCCTAGGGAGGACGAAAATGACCTAATTGTTCATCCAATGACACAAACAGAACTATTGGATGCACAAGATTGGTTAGAAACCCTAATTGGACAAGGATAAGCCTAGGGAGGACGAAAATGACCTAAATGTTCATGCAATGACACAAAAACACCTAATGGATGCACAAGATTGGTTAAAAACTCTAATTGTACTACATTAAGTGTAGGGAGGACGAAAATGACCTAAATGTTCATCCAATGACACAAAACACCTATTGGATGCATAAGATTGGTTAAAAACCCTAATTGGACAAGAATCAGCCTAGGCAGGATGAAAATGACCTAAATGTTCGTCCTATAACATAAAACACCTATTGGATGCACAAGATTGGTTAAAAACCCTAATTCGACAAGCCTTAGCCTAGGGAGGACGAAAATGACCTAAATGTTCATCCAATGACACAAAAACACCTAATGGATGCACAAGATTGCTTAAAAACCCTAATTGGACATGAATTAGCCTAGGGAGGTCGAAAATGACCTAATTGTTCATCCAATGACACAAACACAACTATTGGATGCACAAGATTGGTTAGAAACCATAATTGGACAAGCATAAGTCTAGGGAGGTCGAAAATGAGCTAATTGTTCATCCAATGACACAAACACAACTATTGGATGCACAAGATTGGTTAGAAACCCTAATTGGACAAGGATAAGCCTAGGGAGGATGAAAATGACCTAAATGTTCATCCAATGACACAAAAACACCTAATGGATGCACAAGATTGGTTAAAAACCCTAATTGGACATGAATTAGCCAAAGGAGGACGAAAATGACCTAATTGTTCATCCAATGACACAAACAGAACTATTGGATGCACAAGATTGGTTAGAAACCCTAATTGGACAAGGATAAGCCTAGGGAGGACGAAAATGACCTAAATGTTCATGCAATGACACAAAAACACCTAATGGATGCACAAGATTGGTTAAAAACTCTAATTGGACTACATTAAGTGTAGGGAGGACGAAAATGACCTAAATGTTCATCCAATGACACAAAACACCTATTGGATGCACAAGATTGGTTAAAATCCCTAATTGGACAAGAATTAGCCTAGGGAGGACGAAAATGACCTAATTGTTCATCCAATGACACAAACAGAACTATTGGATGCACAAGATTGGTTAGAAACCATAATTGGACAAGCATAAGTCTAGGGAGGTCGAAAATGAGCTAATTGTTCATCCAATGACACAAACACAACTATTGGATGCACAAGATTGGTTAGAAACCCTAATTGGACAAGGATAAGCCTAGGGAGGACGAAAATGACCTAAATGTTCATGCAATGACACAAAAACACCTAATGGATGCACAAGATTGGTTAAAAACTCTAATTGGACTACATTAGGTGTAAGGAGGACGAAAATGACCTAAATGTTCATCCAATGACAAAAAACACCTATTGGATGCACAAGATTGGTTAAAAACCCTAATTGGACAAGAATCAGCCTAGGGAGGATGAAAATGACCTAAATGTTCGTCCTATAACATAAAACACCTATTGGTTGCACAAGATTGGTTAAAAACCCTAATTCGACAAGACTTAGCCTAGGGAGCACGAAAATGACCTAAATGTTCATCCAATGACACAAAAACACCTAATGGATGCACAAGATTGGTTAAAAACCCTAATTGGACATGAATTAGCCTAGGGAGGTCGAAAATGACCTAATTGTTCATCCAACGACACAAAAACACCTAATGGATGCACAAGATTGGTTAAAAACCATAATTGGACAAGCATAAGTCTAGGGAGGTCGAAAATGAGCTAATTGTTCATCCAATGACACAAACACAACTATTGGATGCACAAGATTGGTTAAAACCCCTAATTGTTCAAGGATAAGCCTAGGGAGGATGAAAAACCCTAATTGGACATGAATTAGCCTAGGGAGGACGAAAATGACCTAATTGTTCATCCAATGACACAAACAGAACTATTGGATGCACAAGATTGGTTAGAAACCCTAATTGGACAAGGATAAGCCTAGGGAGGATGAAAATGACCTAAATGTTCATCCGATGACACAAAAACACCTAATGGATGCACAAGATTGGTTAAAAACCCTAATTGGACATGAATTAGCCTAGGGAGGACGAAAATGACCTAATTGTTCATCCAATGACACAAACACAACTATTGGATGCACAAGATTGGTTAGAAACCCTAATTGGACAAGGATAAGCCTAGGGAGGACGAAAATGACCTAAATGTTCATGCAATGACACAAAAACACCTAATGGATGCACAAGATTGGTTAAAAACTCTAATTGGACTACATTAGGTGTAAGGAGGACGAAAATGACCTAAATGTTCATCCAATGACACAAAACACCTATTGGATGCACAAGATTGGTTAAAAACCCTAATTGGACAAGAATCAGCCTAGGGAGGATGAAAATGACCTAAATGTTCGTCCTATAACATAAAACACCTATTGGATGCACAAGATTGGTTAAAAACCCTAATTCGACAAGACTTAGCCTAGGGAGGACGAAAATGACCTAAATGTTCATCCAATGACACAAAAACACCTAATGGATGCACAAGATTGGTTAAAAACCCTAATTGGACATGAATTAGCCTAGGGAGGTGGAAAATGACCTAATTGTTCATCCAATGACACAAACACAACTATTGGATGCACAAGATTGGTTAGAAACCCTAATTCGACAAGACTTAGCCTAGGGAGGACGAAAATGACCTAAATGTTCATCCAATGACACAAAAACACCTAATGGATGCACAAGATTGGTTAAAAACCCTAATTGGACATGAATTAGCCTAGGGAGGTCGAAAATGACCTAATTGTTCATCCAATGACACAAACACAACTATTGGATGCACAAGATTGGTTAGAAACCATAATTGGACAAGCATAAGCCTAGGGAGGTCGAAAATGAGCTAATTGTTCATCCAATGACACAAACACAACTATTGGATGCACAAGATTGGTTAGAAACCCTAATTGGACAAGGATAAGCCTAGGGAGGATGAAAATGACCTAAATGTTCATCCGATGACACAAAAACACCTAATGGATGCACAAGATTGGTTAAAAACCCTAATTGGACATGAATTAGCCTAGGGAGGACGAAAATGACCTAATTGTTCATCCAATGACACAAACAGAACTATTGGATGCACAAGATTGGTTAGAAACCCTAATTGGACAAGGATAAGCCTAGGGAGGATGAAAATGACCTAAATGTTCATCCAATGACACAAAACACCTATTGGATGCACAAGATTGGTTAAAAACCCTAATTGGACAAGAATTAGCCTAGGGAGGACGAAAATGACCTAAATGTTCATCCAATGACACAAAAACACCTAATGGATGCACAAGATTGGTTAAAAATCCTAATTGGACTACATTAAGTGTAGGGAAGACGAAAATGACCTAAAGGTTCATCCAATGACACAAAACATATATTGGATGCACAAGATTGGTTAAAAACCCTAATTGGACATGAATTAGCCTAGGGAGGACGAAAATGACCTAATTGTTCATCCAATGACACAAACAGAACTATTGGATGCACAAGATTGGTTAGAAACCATAATTGGACAAGCATAAGTCTAGGGAGGTCGAAAATGAGCTAATTGTTCATCCAATGACACAAACACAACTATTGGATGCACAAGATTGGTTAAAACCCCTAATTGGACAAGGATAAGCCTAGGGAGGATGAAAAACCCTAATTGGACATGAATTAGCCTAGGGAGGACGAAAATGACCTAATTGTTCATCCAATGACACAAACAGAACTATTGGATGCACAAGATTGGTTAGAAACCCTAATTGGACAAGGATAAGCCTAGGGAGGATGAAAATGACCTAAATGTTCATTCGATGACACAAAAACACCTAATGGATGCACAAGATTGGTTAAAAACCCTAATTGGACATGAATTAGCCTAGGGAGGACGAAAGTGACCTAATTGTTCATCCAATGACACAAACACAACTATTGGATGCACAAGATTGGTTAGAAACCCTAATTGGACAAGGATAAGCCTAGGGAGGACGAAAATGACCTAAATGTTCATGCAATGATACAAAAACACCTAATGGATGCACAAGATTGGTTAAAAACTCTAATTGGACTACATTTAGTGTAGGGAGGACGAAAATGACCTAAATGTTCATCCAATGACACAAAACACCTATTGGATGCACAAGATTGGTTAAAACCCCTAATTGGACAAGAATCAGCCTAGGGAGGATGAAAATGACCTAAATGTTCGTCCTATAACATAAAACACCTATTGGATGCACAAGATTGGTTAAAAACCCTAATTCGACAAGACTTAGCCTAGGGAGGACGAAAATGACCTAAATGTTCATCCAATGACACAAAAACACCTAATGGATGCACAAGATTGGTTTAAAACCCTAATTGGACATGAATTAGCCTAGGGAGGTCGAAAATGACCTAATTGTTCATCCAATGACACAAACACAACTATTGGATGCACAAGATTGGTTAGAAACCATAATTGGACAAGCATAAGTCTAGGGAGGACGAAAATGAGCTAATTGTTCATCCAATGACACAAACACAACTATTGGATGCACAAGATTGGTTAGAAACCCTAATTGGACAAGGATAAGCCTAGGGAGGATGAAAATGACCTAAATGTTCATCCGATGACACAAAAACACCTAATGGATGCACAAGATTGGTTAAAAACCCTAATATGACATGAATTAGCCTAGGGAGGACGAAAATGACCTAATTGTTCATCCAATGACACAAACACAACTATTGGATGCACAAGATTGGTTAGAAACCATAATTGGACAAGCATAAGTCTAGGGAGGTCGAAAATGAGCTAATTGTTCATCCAATGACACAAACACAACTATTGGATGCACAAGGTTGGTTAGAAACCCTAATTGGACAAGCATAAGCCTAGGGAGGATGAAAATGACCTAAATGTCCATCCAATGAAACAAAAACACCTAATGGATGCACAAGATTGGTTAAAAACCCAAATTGGACAAGAATTAGCCTAGGGAGGACGAAAATGACCTAAATGTTCATCCAATGACACAAAAACACCTAATGGATGCACAAGATTGGTTAAAAACCCTAATTGGACATGAATTAGCCTAGGGAGGTCGAAAATGACCTAATTGTTCATCCAATGACACAAACACAACTATTGGATGCACAAGATTGGTTAGAAACCATAATTGGACAAGCATAAGTCTAGGGAGGTCGAAAATGAGCTAATTGTTCATCCAATGACACAAACACAACTATTGGATGCACAAGATTGGTTAGAAACCCTAATTGGACAAGGATAAGCCTAGGGAGGATGAAAATGACCTAAATGTTCATCCAATGACACAAAAACACCTAATGGATGCACAAGATTGGTTCAAAACCCTAATTGGACTACATTAAGTGTACGGAGGACGATAATGACCTAAATGTTCATCCAATGACACAAAATACCTATTGGATGCACAAGATTGGTTAAAAACCATAATTGGACAAGAATTAGCCTAGGGAGGACGATAATCACCTAATTGTTCATCCAATGACACAAACACAACTATTGGATGCACAAGATTGGTTAGAAACCCTAATTGGACAACCATAAGCCTAGGGAGGTCGAAAATGAACTAATTGTTCATCCAATGACACAAACACAACTATTGGATGCACAAGATTGGTTAAAACCCCTAATTGTTCAAGGATAAGCCTAGGGAGGACGAAAATGACCTAAATGTTCATCCAATGACACAAAAACACCTAATGGATGCACAAGATTGGTTAAAAACCCTAATTGGACATGAATTAGCCTAGGGAGGTCGAAAATGTCCTAATTGTTCATCCAATGACACAAACACAACTATTGGATGCACAACATTGGTTAGAAACCCTAATTGGACAAGGATAAGCCTAGGGAGGATGAAAATGACCTAAATGTTCATGCAATGACACAAAAACACCTAATGGATGCACAAGATTGGTTAAAAACTCTAATTGGACTACATTAAGTGTAGGGAGGACGAAAATGACCTAAATGTTCATCCAATGACACAAAACACCTATTGGATGCACAAGATTGGTTAAAAACCCTAATTGGACAAGAATCAGCCTAGGGAGGATGAAAATGACCTAAATGTTCGTCCTATTTCATAAAACACCTATTGGATGCACAAGATTGGTTAAAAACCCTAATTCGACAAGACTTAGCCTAGGGAGGACGAAAATGACCTAAATGTTCATCCAATGACACAAAAACACTTAATGGATGCACAAGATTGGTTAAAAACCCTAATTGGACATGAATTAGCCTAGGGAGGTCGAAAATGACCTAATTGTTCATCCAATGACACAAACACAACTATTGGATGCAGAAGATTGGTTAGAAACCATAATTGGACTACATTATGTGTAGGGGGGACGAAAATGACCTAAATGTTCATCCAATGACACAAAAATACCTAATGGATGCACAAGATTGGTTAAAAATCCTAATTGGACTACATTAAGTGTAGGGAGGACGAAAATGACCTAAAGGTTCATCCAATGACACAAAACATATATTGGATGCACAAGATTGGTTAAAAACCCTAATTGAACATGAATTAGCCTAGGGAGGACGAAAATGACCTAATTGTTCATCCAATGACACAAATAGAACTATTGGATGCACAAGATTGGTTAGAAACCATAATTGGACAAGCATAAGTCTAGGGAGGTCGAAAATGAGCTAATTGTTCATCCAATGACACAAACACAACTATTGGATGCACAAGATTGGTTAAAACCCCTAATTGTTCAAGGATAAGCCTAGGGAGGATGAAAAACCCTAATTGGACATGAATTAGCCTAGGGAGGACGAAAATGACCTAATTGTTCATCCAATGACACAAACAGAACTATTGGATGCACAAGATTGGTTAGAAACCCTAATTGGACAAGGATAAGCCTAGGGAGGACGAAAATGACCTAAATGTTCATGCAATGACACAAAAACACCTAATGGATGCACAAGATTGGTTAAAAACTCTAATTGTACTACATTAAGTGTAGGGAGGACGAAAATGACCTAAATGTTCATCCAATGACACAAAACACCTATTGGATGCACAAGATTGGTTAAAAACCCTAATTGGACAAGAATCAGCCTAGGGAGGATGAAAATGACCTAAATGTTCGTCCTATAACATAAAACACCTATTGGATGCACAAGATTGGTTAAAAACCCTAATTCGACAAACCTTAGCCTAGGGAGGACGAAAATGACCTAAATGTTCATCCAATGACACAAAAACACCTAAAGGATGCACAAGATTGGTTAAAAACCCTAATTGGACATGAATTAGCCTAGGGAGGTCGAAAATGACCTAATTGTTCATCCAATGACACAAACACAACTATTGGATGCACAAGATTGGTTAGAAACCATAATTGGACAAGCATAAGTCTAGGGAGGTCGAAAATGAGCTAATTGTTCATCCAATGACACAAACACAACTATTGGATGCACAAGGTTGGTTAGAAACCCTAATTGGACAAGCATAAGCCTAGGGAGGATGAAAATGACCTAAATGTCCATCCAATGAAACAAAAACACCTAATGGATGCACAAGATTGGTTAAAAACCCAAATTGGACAAGAATTAGCCTAGGGAGGACGAAAATGACCTAAATGTTCATCCAATGACACAAAAACACCTAATGGATGCACAAGATTGGTTAAAAACCCTAATTGGACATGAATTAGCCTAGGGAGGTCGAAAATGACCTAATTGTTCATCCAATGACACAAACACAACTATTGGATGCACAAGATTGGTTAGAAACCATAATTGGACAAGCATAAGTCTAGGGAGGTCGAAAATGAGCTAATTGTTCATCCAATGACACAAACACAACTATTGGATGCACAAGATTGGTTAGAAACCCTAATTGGACAAGGATAAGCCTAGGGAGGACGAAAATGACCTAAATGTTCATGCAATGACACAAAAACACCTAATGGATGCACAAGATTGGTTAAAAACTCTAATTGGACTACATTAAGTGTAGGGAGGACGAAAATGACCTAAATGTTCATCCAATGACACAAAACACCTATTGGATGCACAAGATTGGTTAAAATCCCTAATTGGACAAGAATTAGCCTAGGGAGGACGAAAATGACCTAATTGTTCATCCAATGACACAAACACAACTATTGGATGCACAAGATTGGTTAGAAACCATAATTGGACAAGCATAAGTCTAGGGAGGTCGAAAATGAGCTAATTGTTCATCCAATGACACAAACACAACTATTGGATGCACAAGATTGGGTAAAACCCCTAATTGTTCAAGGATAAGCCTAGGGAGGATGAAAATGACCTAAATGTTCATCCAATGACACAAAACACCTATTAGATGCACAAGATTGGTTAAAAACCCTAATTAGACAAGAATTAGCCTAGGGAGGACGAAAATGACCTAAATGTTCATCCAATGACACAAAAACACCTAATGGATGCACAAGATTGGTTAAAAATCCTAATTGGACTACATTAAGTGTAGGGAGGACGAAAATGAACTAAATGTTCATCCCACGACCCAAAACACCTATTGGATGCACAAGATTGGTTAAAAACCCTAATTGGACAAGAATTAGCCTAGGGAGGACGAAAATGAACTAAATGTTCATCCCACGACCCAAAACACCTATTGGATGCACAAGATTGGTTAAAAACCCTAATTGGACAAGAATTAGCCTAGGGAGGACGAAAATGACCTAAATGTTCATCCAATGACACAAAAACACCTAATGGATGCACAAGATTGGTTAAAAATCCTAATTGGACTACATTAAGTGTAGGGAGGACGAAAATGAACTAAATGTTCATCCCACGACCCAAAACACCTATTGGATGCACAAGATTGGTTAAAAACCCTAATTCGACAAGAATTAGCCTAGGGAGGTCGAAAATGACCTAAATGTTCATCCAATGACACAAAAACACCTAATGGATGCACAAGATTGGTTAAAAACCGTAATTGGACATGAATTAGCCTAGGGAGGTCGAAAATGACCTAATTGTTCATCCAATGACACAAAAACACCTAATGGATGCACAAGATTGGTTAAAAACCCTAATTGGACTACATTAAGTGTAGGGGGGACGAAAATGACCTAAATGTTCATCCAATGACACAAAAACACCTAATGGATGCACAAGATTGGTTAAAAATCCTAATTGGACTACATTAAGTGTAGGGAGGACGAAAATTACCTAAATGTTCATCCAATGACACAAAACACCTATTGGATGCACAAGATTGGTTAAAAACCCTAATTGGACAAGAATTAGCCTAGGGAGGACAAAAATGACCTAAATGTTCATCCAATGACACAAAAACACTTAATGGATGCACAAGATTGGTTAAAAATCCTAATTGGACTACATTAAGTGTAGGGAGGACGAAAATGAACTAAATGTTCATCCCACGACTCAAAACACCTATTGGATGCACAATATTGGTTAAAAACCCTAATTGGACAAGAATTAGCCTAGGGAGGACGAAAATGACCTAAATGTTCATCCAATGACACAAAAACACCTAATGGATGCACAAGATTGGTTAAAAACCCTAATTGGACATGAATTAGCCTAGGGACGTCGAAAATGACCTAATTGTTCATCCAATGACACAAACACAACTATTGGATGCACAAGATTGGTTAGAAACCATAATTGAACAAGCATAAGTCTAGGGAGGTCGAAAATGAGCTAATTGTTCATCCAATGACACAAACACAACTATTGGATGCACAAGATTGGTTAGAAACCCTAATTGGACAAGGATAAGCCTAGGGAGGATGAAAATGACCTAAATGTTCATCCGATGACACAAAAACACCTAATGGATGCACAAGATTGGTTAAAAACCCTAATTGGACATGAATTAGCCTAGGGAGGACGAAAATGACCTAATTGTTCATCCAATGACACAAACAGAACTATTGGATGCACAAGATTGGTTAGAAACCCTAATTGGACAAGGATAAGCCTAGGGAGGATGAAAATGACCTAAATGTTCATCCAATGACACAAAACACCTATTGGATGCACAAGATAGGTTAAAATCCCTAATTGGACAAGAATTAGCCTAGGGAGGACGAAAATGACCTAATTGTTCATCCAATGACACAAACACAACTATTGGATGCACAAGATTGGTTAGAAACCATAATTTGACAACCATAAGTCTAGGGAGGTCGAAAATGCGCTAATTGTTCATCCAATGACACAAACACAACTATTGGATGCACAAGATTGGTTAAAACCCCTAATTGTTCAAGGATAAGCCTAGGGAGGATGAAAATGACCTAAATGTTCATCCAATGACACAAAACACCTATTAGATGCACAAGATTGGTTAAAAACCCTAATTAGACAAGAATTAGCCTAGGGAGGACGAAAATGTCCTAAATGTTCATCCAATAACACAAAAACACCTAATGGATGCACAAGATTGGTTAAAAACCCTAATTGGACTACATTAAGTGTAGGAGGGACGAAAATGACCTAAGTGTTACTCCAATGACACAAAAACACCTAATGGATGCACAAGATTGGTTAAAAATCCTAATTGGACTACATTAAGTGTAGGGAGGACGAAAATTACCTAAATGTTCATCCAATGACACAAAACACCTATTGGATGCACAAGATTGGTTAAAAACCCTAATTGGACAAGAATTAGCCTAGGGAGGACGAAAATGACCTAAATGTTCATCCAATGACACAAAAACACCTAATGGATGCACAATATTGGTTAAAAACAATAATTGGACAAGAATTAGCCTAGGGAGGACTAAACTGACCTAAATGTTCATCCAATGACACAAAAACACCTAATGGATACACAAGATTGGTTAAAAACTCTAATTCGACTACATTATGTTTAGGGAGGACGAAAATGTCCTAATTGTTCATCTAATGACACAAAATACCTATTGGGTGCACAAGATTGGTTAAAAACCCTAATTGGACAAGATTAAGTGTAGGGAGGACGAAAATGACCTAAATGTTCATCCAATGACACAAAACACCTATTGGATGCACAAGATTGGTTAAAAACCCTAATTGGATAAGAATAAGCCTAAGGAGGACGAAAATGACCTAAATGTTCATCCAATGACACAAAACACCTATTGGATGCACAAGATTGGTTAAAAACCCTAATTGGACAAGATTAAGTGTAGGGAGGACGAAAATGACCTAAATGTTCATCCAATGACACAAAACACCTATTGGATGCACAAGATTGGTTAAAAACCTTAATTGGACAAGAATTAGCCTAGGGAGGACGAAAATGACCTAAATGTTCATCCAATGACACAAAAACACCTAATGGATGCACAAGATTGGTTAAAAATCCTAATTGGACTACATTAAGTGTAGGGAGGACGAAAATGACCTAAATGTTCATCCAATGACACAAAACACCTATTGGATGCACAAGATTGGTTAAAAACCCTAATTGGACAAGAATCAGCCTAGGGAGGATGAAAATGACCTAAATGTTCGTCCTATAACATAAAACACCTATTGGATGCACAAGATTAGTTAAAAACCCTAATTGGACAAGAATTAGCCTAGGGAGGACGAAAATGACCTAATTGTTCATCCAATGAAACAAACACAACTATTGGATGCACAAGATTGGTTAGAAACCCTAATTAAACAAGCATAAGCCTAGGGTGGTCGAAAATGAACTAATTTGTTCATCCAATGACACAAACACAACTATTGGATGCACAAGATTGGTTAGAAACCCTAATTGGACAAGGATAAGCCTAGGGAGGATGAAAATGACCTAAATGTTCATCCAATGACACAAAACACCTATTGGATGCACAAGATTGGTTAAAATCCCTAATTGGACAAGAATTAGCCTAGGGAGGACGAAAATGACCTAATTGTTCATCCAATGACACAAACACAACTATTGGATGCACAAGATTGGTTAGAAACCATAATTGGACAAGCATAAGTCTAGGGAGGTCGAAAATGAGCTAATTGTTCATCCAATGACACAAACACAACTATTGGATGCACAAGATTGGGTAAAACCCCTAATTGTTCAAGGATAAGCCTAGGGAGGATGAAAATGACCTAAATGTTCATCCAATGACACAAAACACCTATTAGATGCACAAGATTGGTTAAAAACCCTAATTAGACAAGAATTAGCCTAGGGAGGACGAAAATGACCTAAATGTTCATCCAATGACACAAAAACACCTAATGGATGCACAAGATTGGTTAAAAATCCTAATTGGACTACATTAAGTGTAGGGAGGACGAAAATGAACTAAATGTTCATCCCACGACCCAAAACACCTATTGGATGCACAAGATTGGTTAAAAACCCTAATTGGACAAGAATTAGCCTAGGGAGGACGAAAATGAACTAAATGTTCATCCCACGACCCAAAACACCTATTGGATGCACAAGATTGGTTAAAAACCCTAATTGGACAAGAATTAGCCTAGGGAGGACGAAAATGACCTAAATGTTCATCCAATGACACAAAAACACCTAATGGATGCACAAGATTGGTTAAAAATCCTAATTGGACTACATTAAGTGTAGGGAGGACGAAAATGAACTAAATGTTCATCCCACGACCCAAAACACCTATTGGATGCACAAGATTGGTTAAAAACCCTAATTCGACAAGAATTAGCCTAGGGAGGTCGAAAATGACCTAAATGTTCATCCAATGACACAAAAACACCTAATGGATGCACAAGATTGGTTAAAAACCGTAATTGGACATGAATTAGCCTAGGGAGGTCGAAAATGACCTAATTGTTCATCCAATGACACAAAAACACCTAATGGATGCACAAGATTGGTTAAAAACCCTAATTGGACTACATTAAGTGTAGGGGGGACGAAAATGACCTAAATGTTCATCCAATGACACAAAAACACCTAATGGATGCACAAGATTGGTTAAAAATCCTAATTGGACTACATTAAGTGTAGGGAGGACGAAAATTACCTAAATGTTCATCCAATGACACAAAACACCTATTGGATGCACAAGATTGGTTAAAAACCCTAATTGGACAAGAATTAGCCTAGGGAGGACAAAAATGACCTAAATGTTCATCCAATGACACAAAAACACTTAATGGATGCACAAGATTGGTTAAAAATCCTAATTGGACTACATTAAGTGTAGGGAGGACGAAAATGAACTAAATGTTCATCCCACGACTCAAAACACCTATTGGATGCACAATATTGGTTAAAAACCCTAATTGGACAAGAATTAGCCTAGGGAGGACGAAAATGACCTAAATGTTCATCCAATGACACAAAAACACCTAATGGATGCACAAGATTGGTTAAAAACCCTAATTGGACATGAATTAGCCTAGGGACGTCGAAAATGACCTAATTGTTCATCCAATGACACAAACACAACTATTGGATGCACAAGATTGGTTAGAAACCATAATTGGACAAGCATAAGTCTAGGGAGGTCGAAAATGAGCTAATTGTTCATCCAATGACACAAACACAACTATTGGATGCACAAGATTGGTTAGAAACCCTAATTGGACAAGGATAAGCCTAGGGAGGATGAAAATGACCTAAATGTTCATCCGATGACACAAAAACACCTAATGGATGCACAAGATTGGTTAAAAACCCTAATTGGACATGAATTAGCCTAGGGAGGTCGAAAATGACCTAATTGTTCATCCAATGACACAAACACAACTATTGGATGCACAAGATTGGTTAGAAACCATAATTGGACAAGCATAAGTCTAGGGAGGTCGAAAATGAGCTAATTGTTCATCCAATGACACAAACACAACTATTGGATGCACAAGGTTGGTTAGAAACCCTAATTGGACAAGCATAAGCCTAGGGAGGATGAAAATGACCTAAATGTCCATCCAATGAAACAAAAACACCTAATGGATGCACAAGATTGGTTAAAAACCCAAATTGGACAAGAATTAGCCTAGGGAGGACGAAAATGACCTAAATGTTCATCCAATGACACAAAAACACCTAATGGATGCACAAGATTGGTTAAAAACCCTAATTGGACATGAATTAGCCTAGGGAGGTCGAAAATGACCTAATTGTTCATCCAATGACACAAACACAACTATTGGATGCACAAGATTGGTTAGAAACCATAATTGGACAAGCATAAGTCTAGGGAGGTCGAAAATGAGCTAATTGTTCATCCAATGACACAAACACAACTATTGGATGCACAAGATTGGTTAGAAACCCTAATTGGACAAGGATAAGCCTAAGGAGGATGAAAATGACCTAAATGTTCATCCGATGACACAAAAACACCTAATGGATGCACAAGATTGGTTAAAAACCCTAATATGACATGAATTAGCCTAGGGAGGACGAAAATGACCTAATTGTTCATCCAATGACACAAACACAACTATTGGATGCACAAGATTGGTTAGAAACCATAATTGGACAAGCATAAGTCTAGGGAGGTCGAAAATGACCTAAATGTTCATCCAATGACACAAAAACACCTAATGGATGCACAAGATTGGTTAAAAACCCTAATTGGACTACATTAAGTGTACGGAGGACGATAATGACCTAAATGTTCATCCAATGACACAAAATACCTATTGGATGCACAAGATTGGTTAAAAACCATAATTGGACAAGAATTAGCCTAGGGAGGACGATAATCACCTAATTGTTCATCCAATGACACAAACACAACTATTGGATGCACAAGATTGGTTAGAAACCCTAATTGGACAACCATAAGCCTAGGGAGGTCGAAAATGAACTAATTGTTCATCCAATGACACAAACACAACTATTGGATGCACAAGATTGGTTAAAACCCCTAATTGTTCAAGGATAAGCCTAGGGAGGATGAAAATGACCTAAATGTTCATCCAATGACACAAAACACCTATTAGATGCACAAGATTGGTTAAAAACCCTAATTAGACAAGAATTAGCCTAGGGAGGACGAAAATGACCTAAATGTTCATCCAATGACACAAAAACACCTAATGGATGCACAAGATTGGTTAAAAACCCAAAGTGGACTACATTAAGTGTAGGGAGGACGAAAATGACCTAAATGTTCATCCAATGACACAAAAACACCTAATGGATGCACAAGATTGGTTAAAAATCCTAATTGGACTACATTAAGTGTAGGGAGGACGAAAATGAACTAAATGATCATCCAACGACCCAAAACACCTATTGGATGCACAAGATTGGTTAAAAACCCTAATTGGACAAGAATTAGCCTAGGGAGGACGAAAATGACCTAAATGTTCATCCAATGACACAAAAACACCTAATGGATGCACAAGATTGGTTAAAAACCCTAATTGGACTACATTAAGTGTAGGGAGGACGAAAATGACCTAAATGTTCATCCAGTGACACAAAACACCTATTGGATGCACAAGATTGGTTAAAAACCCTAATCGGACAAGAATTAGCCTAGGGACGACGAAAATGACCTAAATGTTCATCCAATGATACAAAACACCTATTGGATGCACAAGATTGGTTAAAAACCCTAATTGGACAAGATTAAGTGTAGGGAGGACGAAAATGACCTAAATGTTCATCCAATGACACAAAACACCTATTGGATGCACAAGATTGGTTAAAAACCCTAATTGGACAAGATTAAGTGTAGGGAGCACGAAAATGACCTAAATGTTCATCCAATGACACAAAACACCTATTGGATGCACAAGATTGGTTAAAAACCCTAATTGGACAAGATTAAGTGTAGGGAGGACGAAAATGACCTAAATGTTCATCCAATGATACAAAAACACCTGATTGATGCACAAGATTGGTTAAAAACCCTAATTGGACTACATTAAGTCTAGGGAGGACGAAAATGACCTAAATGTTCATCCAATGACACAAAACACCTATTGGATGCACAAGATTGGTTAAAAACCCTAATTGGACAAGAATAGGGAGGACAAAAATGACCTAATTGTTCATCCAATGACACAAACACACCAATTGGATGCACAAGATTGGTTAGAAACCCTAATTGGACAAGAATAATCCTAGGGAGGTCGAAAATGACCTAATTGTTCATCCAATTGTACAAAACACCTATTGGATGCACAAGATTGGTTAAAAACCCTAATTGGACAAGAATTAGCATAGGGAAAACGAAAATGACCTAATTCTTCATCCATTGACACAATAATACCTAATGGATGCACAAGATTGGTTAAAAACCCTAATTGGACTACATTAAGTGTAAGGAGGACGAAAATGACCTAAATGTTCATCCAATGACACAAAACACCTATTGGATGCACAAGATTGGTTAAAAACCCTAATTGGACAAGAATTAGCCTAGGGAGGACGAAAATGACCTAAATGTTCATCCAATGACACAAAAACACCTAATGGATGCACAAGATTGGTTAAAAACCCTAATTGGACAAGATTAAGTGTAGGGATGACGAAAATGACCTAAATGTTCATCAAATGATACAAAAACACCTGATTGATGCACAAGATTGGTTAAAAACCCTAATTGGACTACATTAAGTCTAGGGAGGACGAAAATGACCTAAATGTTCATCCAATGACACAAAACACCTATTGGATGCACAAGATTGGTTAAAAACCCTAATTGGAAAAGAATTAGCCTAGGGAGGACAAAAATGACCTAATTGTTCATCCAATGACACAAACACACCAATTGGATGCACAAGATTGGTTAGAAACCCTAATTCGACAAGAATAATCCTAGGGAGGTCGAAAATGACCTAATTGTTCATCCAATGACACAAACACACCTATTGGAAGCACAAGATTGGTTAGAAACCCTAATTGGACAAGAATAAGCCTAGGAATGACGAAAATGACCTAAATGTTCATCCAATGACACAAAAACACCTAACGGATGCACAAGATTGGTTAAAAACCCTAATTGGACAAGAATTAGCCTAGGGAGGACGAAAATGACCTAAATGTTCATCCAGCGACACAAAAACCCCTAATGGATGCACAAGTTTGGTTAAAAACCCTAATTGGACAAGAATTAGCCTAGGGAGGACGTATGACCTAATTGTTCATCCAATGACACAAACACACCTATTGGATGCACAAGATTGGTTAGAAACCCTAATTGGACAAGAATAAGCCTAGGGAGGTCGAAAATGACCTAATTGTTCATCCAATGACAAAAACACAACTATTGGATGCACAAGATTGGTTAGAAACCTTAATTGGACAAGCATAAGCCTAGGGAGGATGAAAATGACCTAAATGTTCATCCAATGACAAAAACACCTATTGGATGCACAAGATTGGTTAGAAACCCTAATTGGACAAGATTAAGTGTAGGGAGGTCGGAAATGACCTAGATGTTCATCCAATGACATAAAAACACCTAATGGATGCACAAGATTGGTTAAAAACCCTAAATGGACAAGAATTAGCCTTGGGAGGACAAAAATGACCTAAATGTTCATCCAATGACACAAAAACACCTAATGGATGCACAAGATTGGTTAAAAACCCTAATTGGACAAGAATTAGCCTTGGGAGGACGAAAATGACCTAAATGTTCATCCAATGACACAAAAACACCTAATGGATGCACAAGATTGGTTAAAAACCCTAAATGGACTACATTAAGTGTAGAGAGGACGAAAATCAGCTAAATGTTCATCCAATGACACAAAACACCTATTGGATGCACAAGATTGGTTAAAAACCCTAATTGGACAAGAATTAGCCTAGGGAGGACGAAAATGACCTAAATGTTCATCCAATGACACAAAAACACCTAATGGATGCACAAGATTGGTTAAAAATCCTAATTGGACTACATTAAGTGTAGGGAAGACGAAAATGACCTAAAGGTTCATCCAATGACACAAAACATATATTGGATGCACAAGATTGGTTAAAAACCCTAATTGGACATGAATTAGCCTAGGGAGGACGAAAATGACCTAATTGTTCATCCAATGACACAAACAGAACTATTGGATGCACAAGATTGGTTAGAAACCATAATTGGACAAGCATAAGTCTAGGGAGGTCGAAAATGAGCTAATTGTTCATCCAATGACACAAACACAACTATTGGATGCACAAGATTGGTTAGAAACCCTAATTGGACAAGGATAAGCCTAGGGAGGATGAAAATGACCTAAATGTTCATCCGATGACACAAAAACACCTAATGGATGCACAAGATTGGTTAAAAACCCTAATTGGACATGAATTAGCCTAGGGAGGTCGAAAATGACCTAATTGTTCATCCAATGACACAAACACAACTATTGGATGCACAAGATTGGTTAGAAACCATAATTGGACAAGCATAAGTCTAGGGAGGTCGAAAATGAGCTAATTGTTCATCCAATGACACAAACACAACTATTGGATGCACAAGACTGGTTAGAAACCCTAATTGGACAAGGATAAGCCTAGGGAGGATGAAAATGACCTAAATGTTCATCCGATGATACAAAAACACCTAATGGATGCACAAGATTGGTTAAAAACCCTAATTGGACAAGAATTAGCCTAGGGAGGACGAAAATGACCCAAATGTTCATCCAATGACACAAAAACACCTAATGGATGCACAAGATTGGTTAAAAATCCTAATTGGACTACATTAAGTGTAGGGAGGACGAAAATGACCTAAAGGTTCATCCAATGACACAAAACATATATTGGATGCACAAGATTGGTTAAAAACCCTAATTGGTCATGAATTAGCCTAGGGAGGACGAAAATGACCTAATTGTTCATCCAATGACACAAAAAGAACTATTGGATGCACAAGATTGGTTAGAAACCATAATTGGACAAGCATAAGTCTAGGGAGGTCGAAAATGAGCTAATTGTTCATCCAATGACACAAACACAACTATTGGATGCACAAGATTGGTTAAAACCCCTAATTGTTCAAGGATAAGCCTAGGGAGGATGAAAAACCCTAATTGGACATGAATTAGCCTAGGGAGGAAGAAAATGACCTAATTGTTCATCCAATGACACAAACAGAACTATTGGATGCACAAGATTGGTTAGAAACCCTAATTGGACAAGGATAAGCCTAGGGAGGACGAAAATGACCTAAATGTTCATGCAATGACACAAAAACACCTAATGGATGCACAAGATTGGTTAAAAACTCTAATTGGACTACATTAAGTGTAGGGAGGACGAAAATGACCTAAATGTTCATCCAATGACACAAAACACCTATTGGATGCACAAGATTGGTTAAAATCCCTAATTGGACAAGAATTAGCCTAGGGAGGACGAAAATGACCTAATTGTTCATCCAATGACACAAACACAACTATTGGATGCACAAGATTGGTTAGAAACCATAATTGGACAAGCATAAGTCTAGGGAGGTCGAAAATGAGCTAATTGTTCATCCAATGACACAAACACAACTATTGGATGCACAAGATTGGGTAAAACCCCTAATTGTTCAAGGATAAGCCTAGGGAGGATGAAAATGACCTAAATGTTCATCCAATGACACAAAACACCTATTAGATGCACAAGATTGGTTAAAAACCCTAATTAGACAAGAATTAGCCTAGGGAGGACGAAAATGTCCTAAATGTTCATCCAATGACACAAAAACACCTAATGGATGCACAAGATTGGTTAAAAACCCTAATTGGCCTACATTAAGTGTAGGGGGGACGAAAATGACCTAAATGTTCATCCAATGACCCAAAAACACCTAATGGATGCACAAGATTGGTTAAAAATCCTAATTGGACTACATTAAGTGTAGGGAGGACGAAAATGAACTAAATGTTCATCCCACGACCCAAAACACCTATTGGATGCACAAGATTGGTTAAAAACCCTAATTGGACAAGAATTAGCCTAGGGAGGACGAAAATGACCTAAATGTTCATCCAATGACACAAAAACACCTAATGGATGCACAAGATTGGTTAAAAACCCTAATTGGACTACATTAAGTGTAAGGAGGACGAAATTGACCTAAATGTTCATCCAATGACACAAAACACCTATTGGATGCACAAGATTGGTTAAAAACCCTAATTGGACAAGAATTAGCCTAGGGAGGACGAAAATGACCTAAATGTTCATCCAATGACAAAAAAACACCTAATGGATGCACAAGATTGGTTAAAAATCCTAATTGGACTACATTAAGTGTAGGGAGGACGAAAATGAACTAAATGTTCATCCCACGACCCAAAACACCTATTGGATGCACAAGATTGGTTAAAAACCCTAATTGGACAAGAATTAGCCTAGGGAGGACGAAAATGACCTAAATGTTCATCCAATGACACAAAAACACCTAATGGATGCACAAGATTGGTTAAAAATCCAAATTGGACTACATTAAGTGTAGGGAGGACGAAAATTACCTAAATGTTCATCCAATGACACAAAAAACCTATTGGATGCACAAGATTGGTTAAAAACCCTAATTGGACAAGAATTAGCCTAGGGAGGACGAAAATGACCTAAATGTTCATCCAATGACACAAAAACACCTAATGGATGCACAAGATTGGTTAAAAATCCTAATTGGACTACATTAAGTGTAGGGAGGACGAAAATGAACTAAATGTTCATCCCACGACCCAAAACACCTATTGGATGCACAAGATTGGTTAAAAACCCTAATTGGACAAGAATTAGCCTAGGGAGGACGAAAATGAACTAAATGTTCATCCCACGACCCAAAACACCTATTGGATGCACAAGATTGGTTAAAAACCCTAATTGGACAAGAATTAGCCTAGGGAGGACGAAAATGACCTAAATGTTCATCCAATGACACAAAAACACCTAATGGATGCACAAGATTGGTTAAAAATCCTAATTGGACTACATTAAGTGTAGGGAGGACGAAAATGACCTAAAGGTTCATCCAATGACACAAAACATATATTGGATGCACAAGATTGGTTAAAAACCCTAATTGGTCATGAATTAGCCTAGGGAGGACGAAAATGACCTAATTGTTCATCCAATGACATAAAAAGAACTATTGGATGCACAAGATTGGTTAGAAACCATAATTGGACAAGCATAAGTCTAGGGAGGTCGAAAATGAGCTAATTGTTCATCCAATGACACAAACACAACTATTGGATGCACAAGATTGGTTAAAACCCCTAATTGTTCAAGGATAAGCCTAGGGAGGATGAAAAACCCTAATTGGACATGAATTAGCCTAGGGAGGAAGAAAATGACCTAATTGTTCATCCAATGACACAAACAGAACTATTGGATGCACAAGATTGGTTAGAAACCCTAATTGGACAAGGATAAGCCTAGGGAGGACGAAAATGACCTAAATGTTCATGCAATGACACAAAAACACCTAATGGATGCACAAGATTGGTTAAAAACTCTAATTGGACAACATTAAGTGTAGGGAGGACGAAAATGACCTAAATGTTCATCCAATGACACAAAACACCTATTGGATGCACAAGATTGGTTAAAAACCCTAATTGGACAAGAATCAGCCTACGGAGGATGAAAATGACCTAAATGTTCGTCCTATAACATAAAACACCTATTGGATGCACAAGATTGGTTAAAAACCCTAATTCGACAAGACTTAGCCTAGGGAGGACGAAAATGACCTAAATGTTCATCCAATGACACAAAAACACCTAATGGATGCACAAGATTGGTTAAAAACCCTAATTGGACATGAATTAGCCTAGGGAGGTCGAAAATGACCTAATTGTTCCTCCAATGACACAAACACAACTATTGGATGCACAAGATTGGTTAGAAACCATAATTGGACAAGCATAAGTCTAGGGAGGTCGAAAATGAGCTAATTGTTCATCCAATGACACAAACACAACTATTGGATGCACAACATTGGTTAGAAACCCTAATTGGACAAGGATAAGCCTAGGGAGGATGAAAATGACCTAAATGTTCATGCAATGACACAAAAACACCTAATGGATGCACAAGATTGGTTAAAAACTCTAATTGGACTACATTAAGTGTAGGGAGGACGAAAATGACCTAAATGTTCATCCAATGACACAAAACACCTATTGGATGCACAAGATTGGTTAAAAACCCTAATTGGACAAGAATCAGCCTAGGGAGGATGAAAATGACCTAAATGTTCGTCCTATTTCATAAAACACCTATTGGATGCACAAGATTGGTTAAAAACCCTAATTCGACAAGACTTGGCCTAGGGAGGACGAAAATGACCTAAATGTTCATCCAATGACACAAAAACACTTAATGGATGCACAAGATTGGTTAAAAACCCTAATTGGACATGAATTAGCCTAGGGAGGTCGAAAATGACCTAATTGTTCATCCAATGACACAAACACAACTATTGGATGCAGAAGATTGGTTAGAAACCATAATTGGACTACGTTATGTGTAGGGGGGACGAAAATGACCTAAATGTTCATCCAATGACACAAAAACACCTAATGGATGCACAAGATTGGTTAAAAATCCTAATTGGACTACATTAAGTGTAGGGAGGACGAAAATGACCTAAAGGTTCATCCAATGACACAAAACATATATTGGATGCACAAGATTGGTTAAAAACCCTAATTGGACATGAATTAGCCTAGGGAGGACGAAAATGACCTAATTGTTCATCCAATGACACAAA
>JBBPBS010000549.1:6511148-6570919 GCA_037974835.1 Cicer judaicum | reverse complement strand
ACATTAAGTGTAGGGAGGACGAAAATGACCTAAATGTTCATCCAATGACACAAAACACCTATTGGATGCACAAGATTGGTTAAAAACCCTAATTGGACAAGAATCAGCCTACGGAGGATGAAAATGACCTAAATGTTCGTCCTATAACATAAAACACCTATTGGATGCACAAGATTGGTTAAAAACCCTAATTCGACAAGACTTAGCCTAGGGAGGACGAAAATGACCTAAATGTTCATCCAATGACACAAAAACACCTAATGGATGCACAAGATTGGTTAAAAACCCTAATTGGACATGAATTAGCCTAGGGAGGTCGAAAATGACCTAATTGTTCATCCAATGACACAAACACAACTATTGGATGCACAAGATTGGTTAGAAACCATAATTGGACTACATTATGTGTAGGGGGGACGAAAATGACCTAAATGTTCATCCAATGACACAAAAACACCTAATGGATGCACAAGATTGGTTAAAAATCCTAATTGGACTACATTAAGTGTAGGGAGGACGAAAATGACCTAAAGGTTCATCCAATGACACAAAACATATATTGGATGCACAAGATTGGTTAAAAACCCTAATTGGACATGAATTAGCCTAGGGAGGACGAAAATGACCTAATTGTTCATCCAATGACACAAATAGAACTATTGGATGCACAAGATTGGTTAGAAACCATAATTGGACAAGCATAAGTCTAGGGAGGTCGAAAATGAGCTAATTGTTCATCCAATGACACAAACACAACTATTGGATGCACAAGATTGGTTAAAACCCCTAATTGTTCAAGGATAAGCCTAGGGAGGATGAAAAACCCTAATTGGACATGAATTAGCCTAGGGAGGACGAAAATGACCTAATTGTTCATCCAATGACACAAACAGAACTATTGGATGCACAAGATTGGTTAGAAACCCTAATTGGACAAGAATATGCCTAGGGAGGACGAAAATGACCTAAATGTTCATGCAATGACACAAAAACACCTAATGGATGCACAAGATTGGTTAAAAACTCTAATTGTACTACATTAAGTGTAGGGAGGACGAAAATGACCTAAATGTTCATCCAATGACACAAAACACCTATTGGATGCACAAGATTGGTTAAAAACCCTAATTGGACAAGAATCAGCCTAGGGAGGATGAAAATGACCTAAATGTTCGTCCTATAACATAAAACACCTATTGGATGCACAAGATTGGTTAAAAACCCTAATTCGACAAGCCTTAGCCTAGGGAGGACGAAAATGACCTAAATGTTCATCCAATGACACAAAAACACCTAAAGGATGCACAAGATTGGTTAAAAACCCTAATTGGACATGAATTAGCCTAGGGAGGTCGAAAATGACCTAATTGTTCATCCAATGACACAAACACAACTATTGGATGCACAAGATTGGTTAGAAACCATAATTGGACAAGCATAACTCTAGGGAGGTCGAAAATGAGCTAATTGTTCATCCAATGACACAAACACAACTATTGGATGCACAAGATTGGTTAGAAACCCTAATTGGACAAGGATAAGCCTAGGGAGGATGAAAATGACCTAAATGTTCATCCAATGACACAAAAACACCTAATGGATGCACAAGATTGGTTAAAAACCCTAATTGGACATGAATTAGCCTAGGGAGGACGAAAATGACCTAATTGTTCATCCAATGACACAAACACAACTATTGGATGCACAAGATTGGTTAGAAACCCTAATTGGACAAGGATAAGCCTAGGGAGGACGAAAATGACCTAAATGTTCATGCAATGACACAAAAACACCTAATGGATGCACAAGATTGGTTAAAAACTCTAATTGGACTACATTAAGTGTAGGGTGGACGAAAATGACCTAAATGTTCATCCAATGACAAAAAACACCTATTGGATGCACAAGATTGGTTAAAAACCCTAATTGGACAAGAATCAGCCTAGGGAGGATGAAAATGACCTAAATGTTCGTCCTATAACATAAAACACCTATTGGATGCACAAGATTGGTTAAAAACCCTAATTCGACAAGACTTAGCCTAGGGAGCACGAAAATGACCTAAATGTTCATCCAATGACACAAAAACACCTAATGGATGCACAAGATTGGTTAAAAACCCTAATTGGACATGAATTAGCCTAGGGAGGTCGAAAATGACCTAATTGTTCATCCAACGACACAAAAACACCTAATGGATGCACAAGATTGGTTAAAAACCATAATTGGACAAGCATAAGTCTAGGGAGGTCGAAAATGAGCTAATTGTTCATCCAATGACACAAACACAACTATTGGATGCACAAGATTGGTTAAAACCCCTAATTGTTCAAGGATAAGCCTAGGGAGGATGAAAAACCCTAATTGGACATGAATTAGCCTAGGGAGGACGAAAATGACCTAATTGTTCATCCAATGACACAAACAGAACTATTGGATGCACAAGATTGGTTAGAAACCCTAATTGGACAAGGATAAGCCTAGGGAGGATGAAAATGACCTAAATGTTCATCCGATGACACAAAAACACCTAATGGATGCACAAGATTGGTTAAAAACCCTAATTGGACATGAATTAGCCTAGGGAGGACGAAAGTGACCTAATTGTTCATCCAATGACACAAACACAACTATTGGATGCACAAGATTGGTTAGAAACCCTAATTGGACAAGGATAAGCCTAGGGAGGACGAAAATGACCTAAATGTTCATGCAATGACACAAAAACACCTAATGGATGCACAAGATTGGTTAAAAACTCTAATTGGACTACATTAAGTGTAGGGAGGACGAAAATGACCTAAATGTTCATCCAATGACACAAAACACCTATTGGATGCACAAGATTGGTTAAAATCCCTAATTGGACAAGAATTAGCCTAGGGAGGACGAAAATGACCTAATTGTTCATCCAATGACACAAACAGAACTATTGGATGCACAAGATTGGTTAGAAACCATAATTGGACAAGCATAAGTCTAGGGAGGTCGAAAATGAGCTAATTGTTCATCCAATGACACAAACACAACTATTGGATGCACAAGATTGGTTAGAAACCCTAATTGGACAAGGATAAGCCTAGGGAGGACGAAAATGACCTAAATGTTCATGCAATGACACAAAAACACCTAATGGATGCACAAGATTGGTTAAAAACTCTAATTGGACTACATTAGGTGTAAGGAGGACGAAAATGACCTAAATGTTCATCCAATGACAAAAAACACCTATTGGATGCACAAGATTGGTTAAAAACCCTAATTGGACAAGAATCAGCCTAGGGAGGATGAAAATGACCTAAATGTTCGTCCTATAACATAAAACACCTATTGGATGCACAAGATTGGTTAAAAACCCTAATTCGACAAGACTTAGCCTAGGGAGGACGAAAATGACCTAATTGTTCATCCAATGACACAAACACAACTATTGGATGCACAAGATTGGTTAGAAACCCTAATTGGACAAGGATAAGCCTAGGGAGGACGAAAATGACCTAAATGTTCATGCAATGACACAAAAACACCTAATGGATGCACAAGATTGGTTAAAAACTCTAATTGTACTACATTAAGTGTAGGGAGGACGAAAATGACCTAAATGTTCATCCAATGACACAAAACACCTATTGGATGCACAAGATTGGTTAAAAACCCTAATTGGACAAGAATCAGCCTAGGGAGGATGAAAATGACCTAAATGTTCGTCCTATAACATAAAACACCTATTGGATGCACAAGATTGGTTAAAAACCCTAATTCGACAAGACTTAGCCTAGGGAGGACGAAAATGACCTAAATGTTCATCCAATGACACAAAAACACCTAATGGATGCACAAGATTGGTTAAAAACCCTAATTGGACAAGAATTAGCCTAGGGAGGTCGAAAATGACCTAATTGTTCATCCAATGACACAAACACAACTATTGGATGCACAAGATTGGTTAGAAACCATAATTGGACAAGCATAAGTCTAGGGAGGTCGAAAATGAGCTAATTGTTCATCCAATGACACAAACACAACTATTGGATGCACAAGATTGGTTAGAAACCCTAATTGGACAAGGATAAGCCTAGGGAGGATGAAAATGACCTAAATGTTCATCCGATGACACAAAAACACCTAATGGATGCACAAGATTGGTTAAAAACCCTAATTGGACATGAATTAGCCTAGGGAGGTCGAAAATGACCTAATTGTTCATCCAATGACACAAACACAACTATTGGATGCACAAGATTGGTTAGAAACCATAATTGGACAAGCATAAGTCTAGGGAGGTCGAAAATGAGCTAATTGTTCATCCAATGACACAAACACAACTATTGGATGCACAAGACTGGTTAGAAACCCTAATTGGACAAGGATAAGCCTAGGGAGGATGAAAATGACCTAAATGTTCATCCGATGATACAAAAACACCTAATGGATGCACAAGATTGGTTAAAAACCCTAATTGGACATGAATTAGCCTAGGGAGGACGAAAATGACCTAATTGTTCATCCAATGACACAAACAGAACTATTGGATGCACAAGATTGGTTAGAAACCCTAATTGGACAAGGATAAGCCTAGGGAGGATGAAAATAACCTAAATGTTCATCCAATGACACAAAACACCTATTGGATGCACAAGATAGGTTAAAATCCCTAATTGGACAAGAATTAGCCTAGGGAGGACGAAAATGACCTAATTGTTCATCCAATGACACAAACACAACTATTGGATGCACAAGATTGGTTAGAAACCATAATTCGACAAGCATAAGTCTAGGGAGGTCGAAAATGAGCTAATTGTTCAACCAATGACACAAACACAACTATTGGATGCACAAGATTGGTTAAAACCCCTAATTGTTCAAGGATAAGCCTAGGGAGGATGAAAATGACCTAAATGTTCATCCAATGACACAAAACACCTATTAGATGCACAAGATTGGTTAAAAACCCTAATTAGACAAGAATTAGCCTAGGGAGGACGAAAATGTCCTAAATGTTCATCCAATGACACAAAAACACCTAATGGATGCACAAGATTGGTTAAAAACCCTAATTGGACTACATTAAGTGTAGGGGGGACGAAAATGACCTAAATGTTCATCCAATGACACAAAAACACCTAATGGATGCACAAGATTGGTTAAAAATCCTAATTGGACTACATTAAGTGTAGGGAGGACGAAAATTACCTAAATGTTCATCCAATGACACAAAACACCTATTGGATGCACAAGATTGGTTAAAAACCCTAATTGGACAAGAATTAGCCTAGGGAGGACAAAAATGACCTAAATGTTCATCCAATGACACAAAAACACTTAATGGATGCACAAGATTGGTTAAAAATCCTAATTGGACTACATTAAGTGTAGGGAGGACGAAAATGAACTAAATGTTCATCCCACGACTCAAAACACCTATTGGATGCACAATATTGGTTAAAAACCCTAATTGGACAAGAATTAGCCTAGGGAGGACGAAAATGACCTAAATGTTCATCCAATGACACAAAAACACCTAATGGATGCACAAGATTGGTTAAAAACCCTAATTGGACATGAATTAGCCTAGGGACGTCGAAAATGACCTAATTGTTCATCCAATGACACAAACACAACTATTGGATGCACAAGATTGGTTAGAAACCATAATTGAACAAGCATAAGTCTAGGGAGGTCGAAAATGAGCTAATTGTTCATCCAATGACACAAACACAACTATTGGATGCACAAGATTGGTTAGAAACCCTAATTGGACAAGGATAAGCCTAGGGAGGATGAAAATGACCTAAATGTTCATCCGATGACACAAAAACACCTAATGGATGCACAAGATTGGTTAAAAACCCTAATTGGACATGAATTAGCCTAGGGAGGACGAAAATGACCTAATTGTTCATCCAATGACACAAACAGAACTATTGGATGCACAAGATTGGTTAGAAACCCTAATTGGACAAGGATAAGCCTAGGGAGGATGAAAATGACCTAAATGTTCATCCAATGACACAAAACACCTATTGGATGCACAAGATAGGTTAAAATCCCTAATTGGACAAGAATTAGCCTAGGGAGGACGAAAATGACCTAATTGTTCATCCAATGACACAAACACAACTATTGGATGCACAAGATTGGTTAGAAACCAGAATTTGACAAGCATAAGTCTAGGGAGGTCGAAAATGCGCTAATTGTTCATCCAATGACACAAACACAACTATTGGATGCACAAGATTGGTTAAAACCCCTAATTGTTCAAGGATAAGCCTAGGGAGGATGAAAATGACCTAAATGTTCATCCAATGACACAAAACACCTATTAGATGCACAAGATTGGTTAAAAACCCTAATTAGACAAGAATTAGCCTAGGGAGGACGAAAATGTCCTAAATGTTCATCCAATAACACAAAAACACCTAATGGATGCACAAGATTGGTTAAAAACCCTAATTGGACTACATTAAGTGTAGGGGGGACGAAAATGACCTATGTGTTACTCCAATGACACAAAAACACCTAATGGATGCACAAGATTGGTTAAAAATCCTAATTGGACTACATTAAGTGTAGGGAGGACGAAAATTACCTAAATGTTCATCCAATGACACAAAACACCTATTGGATGCACAAGATTGGTTAAAAACCCTAATTGGACAAGAATTAGCCTAGGGAGGACGAAAATGACCTAAATGTTCATCCAATGACACAAAAACACCTAATGGATGCACAAGATTGGTTAAAAATCCTAATTGGAATACATTAAGTGTAGGGAGGACGAAAATGAACTAAATGTTCATCCCACGACCCAAAACACCTATTGGATGCACAAGATTGGTTAAAAACCCTAATTGGACAAGAATTAGCCTAGGGAGGACGAAAATGAACTAAATGTTCAATCCACGACCCAAAACACATATTGGATGCACAAGATTGGTTAAAAACCCTAATTGGACAAGAATTAGCCTAGGGAGGACGAAAATGACCCAAATGTTCATCCAATGACACAAAAACACCTAATGGATGCACAAGATTGGTTAAAAATCCTAATTGGACTACATTAAGTGTAGGGAGGACGAAAATGACCTAAAGGTTCATCCAATGACACAAAACATATATTGGATGCACAAGATTGGTTAAAAACCCTAATTGGTCATGAATTAGCCTAGGGAGGACGAAAATGACCTAATTGTTCATCCAATGACACAAAAAGAACTATTGGATGCACAAGATTGGTTAGAAACCATAATTGGACAAGCATAAGTCTAGGGAGGTCGAAAATGAGCTAATTGTTCATCCAATGACACAAACACAACTATTGGATGCACAAGATTGGTTAAAACCCCTAATTGTTCAAGGATAAGCCTAGGGAGGATGAAAAACCCTAATTGGACATGAATTAGCCTAGGGAGGAAGAAAATGACCTAATTGTTCATCCAATGACACAAACAGAACTATTGGATGCACAAGATTGGTTAGAAACCCTAATTGGACAAGGATAAGCCTAGGGAGGACGAAAATGACCTAAATGTTCATGCAATGACACAAAAACACCTAATGGATGCACAAGATTGGTTAAAAACTCTAATTGGACTACATTAAGTGTAGGGAGGACGAAAATGACCTAAATGTTCATCCAATGACACAAAACACCTATTGGATGCACAAGATTGGTTAAAAACCCTAATTGGACAAGAATCAGCCTACGGAGGATGAAAATGACCTAAATGTTCGTCCTATAACATAAAACACCTATTGGATGCACAAGATTGGTTAAAAACCCTAATTCGACAAGACTTAGCCTAGGGAGGACGAAAATGACCTAAATGTTCATCCAATGACACAAAAACACCTAATGGATGCACAAGATTGGTTAAAAACCCTAATTGGACATGAATTAGCCTAGGGAGGTCGAAAATGACCTAATTGTTCATCCAATGACACAAACACAACTATTGGATGCACAAGATTGGTTAGAAACCATAATTGGACAAGCATAAGTCTAGGGAGGTCGAAAATGAGCTAATTGTTCATCCAATGACACAAACACAACTATTGGATGCACAAGATTGGTTAGAAACCCTAATTGGACAAGGATAAGCCTAGGGAGGATGAAAATGACCTAAATGTTCATCCGATGATACAAAAACACCTAATGGATGCAAAAGATTGGTTAAAAACCCTAATTGGACATGAATTAGCCTAGGGAGGACGAAAATGACCTAATTGTTCATCCAATGACACAAACAGAACTATTGGATGCACAAGATTGGTTAGAAACCCTAATTGGACAAGGATAAGCCTAGGGAGGATGAAAATGACCTAAATGTTCATCCAATGACACAAAACACCTATTGGATGCACAAGATAGGTTAAAATCCCTAATTGGACAAGAATTAGCCTAGGGAGGACGAAAATGACCTAATTGTTCATCCAATGACACAAACACAACTATTGGATGCACAAGATTGGTTAGAAACCATAATTCGACAAGCATAAGTCTAGGGAGGTCGAAAATGAGCTAATTGTTCATCCAATGACACAAACACAACTATTGGATGCACAAGATTGGTTAAAACCCCTAATTGTTCAAGGATAAGCCTAGGGAGGATGAAAATGACCTAAATGTTCATCCAATGACACAAAACACCTATTAGATGCACAAGATTGGTTAAAAACCCTAATTAAACAAGAATTAGCCTAGGGAGGACGAAAATGTCCTAAATGTTCATCCAATGACACAAAAACACCTAATGGATGCACAAGATTGGTTAAAAACCCTAATTGGACTACATTAAGTGTAGGGGGGACGAAAATGACCTAAATGTTCATCCAATGACACAAAAACACCTAATGGATGCACAAGATTGGTTAAAAATCCAAATTGGACTACATTAAGTGTAGGGAGGACGAAAATTACCTAAATGTTCATCCAATGACACAAAACACCTATTGGATGCACAAGATTGGTTAAAAACCCTAATTGGACAAGAATTAGCCTAGGGAGGACGAAAATGACCTAAATGTTCATCCAATGACACAAAAACACCTAATGGATGCACAAGATTGGTTAAAAATCCTAATTGGACTACATTAAGTGTAGGGAGGACGAAAATGACCTAAAGGTTCATCCAATGACACAAAACATATATTGGATGCACAAGATTGGTTAAAAACCCTAATTGGTCATGAATTAGCCTAGGGAGGACGAAAATGACCTAATTGTTCATCCAATGACATAAAAAGAACTATTGGATGCACAAGATTGGTTAGAAACCATAATTGGACAAGCATAAGTCTAGGGAGGTCGAAAATGAGCTAATTGTTCATCCAATGACACAAACACAACTATTGGATGCACAAGATTGGTTAAAACCCCTAATTGTTCAAGGATAAGCCTAGGGAGGATGAAAAACCCTAATTGGACATGAATTAGCCTAGGGAGGAAGAAAATGACCTAATTGTTCATCCAATGACACAAACAGAACTATTGGATGCACAAGATTGGTTAGAAACCCTAATTGGACAAGGATAAGCCTAGGGAGGACGAAAATGACCTAAATGTTCATGCAATGACACAAAAACACCTAATGGATGCACAAGATTGGTTAAAAACTCTAATTGGACTACATTAAGTGTAGGGAGGACGAAAATGACCTAAATGTTCATCCAATGACACAAAACACCTATTGGATGCACAAGATTGGTTAAAAACCCTAATTGGACAAGAATCAGCCTACGGAGGATGAAAATGACCTAAATGTTCGTCCTATAACATAAAACACCTATTGGATGCACAAGATTGGTTAAAAACCCTAATTCGACAAGACTTAGCCTAGGGAGGACGAAAATGACCTAAATGTTCATCCAATGACACAAAAACACCTAATGGATGCACAAGATTGGTTAAAAACCCTAATTGGACATGAATTAGCCTAGGGAGGTCGAAAATGACCTAATTGTTCATCCAATGACACAAACACAACTATTGGATGCACAAGATTGGTTAGAAACCATAATTGGACAAGCATAAGTCTAGGGAGGTCGAAAATGAGCTAATTGTTCATCCAATGACACAAACACAACTATTGGATGCACAAGATTGGTTAGAAACCCTAATTGGACAAGGATAAGCCTAGGGAGGATGAAAATGACCTAAATGTTCATCCGATGATACAAAAACACCTAATGGATGCAAAAGATTGGTTAAAAACCCTAATTGGACATGAATTAGCCTAGGGAGGACGAAAATGACCTAATTGTTCATCCAATGACACAAACAGAACTATTGGATGCACAAGATTGGTTAGAAACCCTAATTGGACAAGGATAAGCCTAGGGAGGATGAAAATGACCTAAATGTTCATCCAATGACACAAAACACCTATTGGATGCACAAGATAGGTTAAAATCCCTAATTGGACAAGAATTAGCCTAGGGAGGACGAAAATGACCTAATTGTTCATCCAATGACACAAACACAACTATTGGATGCACAAGATTGGTTAGAAACCATAATTCGACAAGCATAAGTCTAGGGAGGTCGAAAATGAGCTAATTGTTCATCCAATGACACAAACACAACTATTGGATGCACAAGATTGGTTAAAACCCCTAATTGTTCAAGGATAAGCCTAGGGAGGATGAAAAACCCTAATTGGACATGAATTAGCCTAGGGAGGACGAAAATGACCTAATTGTTCATCCAATGACACAAACAGAACTATTGGATGCACAAGATTGGTTAGAAACCCTAATTGGACAAGGATAAGCCTAGGGAGGACGAAAATGACCTAAATGTTCATGCAATGACACAAAAACACCTAATGGATGCACAAGATTGGTTAAAAACTCTAATTGTACTACATTAAGTGTAGGGAGGACGAAAATGACCTAAATGTTCATCCAATGACACAAAACACCTATTGGATGCACAAGATTGGTTAAAAACCCTAATTGGACAAGAATCAGCCTAGGGAGGATGAAAATGACCTAAATGTTCGTCCTATAACATAAAACACCTATTGGATGCACAAGATTGGTTAAAAACCCTAATTCGACAAGACTTAGCCTAGGGAGGACGAAAATGACCTAAATGTTCATCCAATGACACAAAAACACTTAATGGATGCACAAGATTGGTTAAAAACCCTAATTGGACATGAATTAGCCTAGGGAGGTCGAAAATGACCTAATTGTTCATCCAATGACACAAACACAACTATTGGATGCAGAAGATTGGTTAGAAACCATAATTGGACTACATTATGTGTAGGGGGGACGAAAATGACCTAAATGTTCATCCAATGACACAAAAATACCTAATGGATGCACAAGATTGGTTAAAAATCCTAATTGGACTACATTAAGTGTAGGGAGGACGAAAATGACCTAAAGGTTCATCCAATGACACAAAACATATATTGGATGCACAAGATTGGTTAAAAACCCTAATTGAACATGAATTAGCCTAGGGAGGACGAAAATGACCTAATTGTTCATCCAATGACACAAATAGAACTATTGGATGCACAAGATTGGTTAGAAACCATAATTGGACAAGCATAAGTCTAGGGAGGTCGAAAATGAGCTAATTGTTCATCCAATGACACAAACACAACTATTGGATGCACAAGATTGGTTAAAACCCCTAATTGTTCAAGGATAAGCCTAGGGAGGATGAAAAACCCTAATTGGACATGAATTAGCCTAGGGAGGACGAAAATGACCTAATTGTTCATCCAATGACACAAACAGAACTATTGGATGCACAAGATTGGTTAGAAACCCTAATTGGACAAGGATAAGCCTAGGGAGGACGAAAATGACCTAAATGTTCATCCAATGACACAAAAACACCTAATGGATGCACAAGATTGGTTAAAAACCCTAATTGGACATGAATTAGCCTAGGGAGGACGAAAATGACCTAATTGTTCATCCAATGACACAAACACAACTATTGGATGCACAAGATTGGTTAGAAACCCTAATTGGACAAGGATAAGCCTAGGGAGGACGAAAATGACCTAAATGTTCATGCAATGACACAAAAACACCTAATGGATGCACAAGATTGGTTAAAAACTCTAATTGGACTACATTAAGTGTAGGGTGGACGAAAATGACCTAAATGTTCATCCAATGACAAAAAACACCTATTGGATGCACAAGATTGGTTAAAAACCCTAATTGGACAAGAATCAGCCTAGGGAGGATGAAAATGACCTAAATGTTCGTCCTATAACATAAAACACCTATTGGATGCACAAGATTGGTTAAAAACCCTAATTCGACAAGACTTAGCCTAGGGAGCACGAAAATGACCTAAATGTTCATCCAATGACACAAAAACACCTAATGGATGCACAAGATTGGTTAAAAACCCTAATTGGACATGAATTAGCCTAGGGAGGTCGAAAATGACCTAATTGTTCATCCAACGACACAAAAACACCTAATGGATGCACAAGATTGGTTAAAAACCATAATTGGACAAGCATAAGTCTAGGGAGGTCGAAAATGAGCTAATTGTTCATCCAATGACACAAACACAACTATTGGATGCACAAGATTGGTTAAAAACCCTAATTGTTCAAGGATAAGCCTAGGGAGGATGAAAAACCCTAATTGGACATGAATTAGCCTAGGGAGGATGAAAATGACCTAAATGTTCATCCGATGACACAAAAACACCTAATGGATGCACAAGATTGGTTAGAAACCCTAATTGGACATGAATTAGCCTAGGGAGGACGAAAATGACCTAATTGTTCATCCAATGACACAAACACAACTATTGGATGCACAAGATTGGTTAGAAACCCTAATTGGACAAGGATAAGCCTAGGGAGGACGAAAATGACCTAATTGTTCATCCAATGACACAAACACAACTATTGGATGCACAAGATTGGTTAGAAACCATAATTCGACAAGCATAAGTCTAGGGAGGTCGAAAATGAGCTAATTGTTCATCCAATGACACAAACACAACTATTGGATGCACAAGATTGGTTAAAACCCCTAATTGTTCAAGGATAAGCCTAGGGAGGATGAAAATGACCTAAATGTTCATCCAATGACACAAAACACCTATTAGATGCACAAGATTGGTTAAAAACCCTAATTAGACAAGAATTAGCCTAGGGAGGACGAAAATGTCCTAAATGTTCATCCAATGACACAAAAACACCTAATGGATGCACAAGATTGGTTAAAAACCCTAATTGGACATGAATTAGCCTAGGGAGGTCGAAAATGACCTAATTGTTCATCCAACGACACAAAAACACCTAATGGATGCACAAGATTGGTTAAAAACCATAATTGGACAAGCATAAGTCTAGGGAGGTCGAAAATGAGCTAATTGTTCATCCAATGACACAAACACAACTATTGGATGCACAAGATTGGTTAAAACCCCTAATTGTTCAAGGATAAGCCTAGGGAGGATGAAAAACCCTAATTGGACATGAATTAGCCTAGGGAGGATGAAAATGACCTAAATGTTCATCCGATGACACAAAAACACCTAATGGATGCACAAGATTGGTTAGAAACCCTAATTGGACATGAATTAGCCTAGGGAGGACGAAAATGACCTAATTGTTCATCCAATGACACAAACACAACTATTGGATGCACAAGATTGGTTAGAAACCCTAATTGGACAAGGATAAGCCTAGGGAGGATGAAAATGACCTAAATGTTCATCCGATGACACAAAAACACCTAATGGATGCACAAGATTGGTTAAAAACCCTAATATGACATGAATTAGCCTAGGGAGGACGAAAATGACCTAATTGTTCATCCAATGACACAAACACAACTATTGGATGCACAAGATTGGTTAGAAACCATAATTGGACAAGCATAAGTCTAGGGAGGTCGAAAATGAGCTAATTGTTCATCCAATGACACAAACACAACTATTGGATGCACAAGGTTGGTTAGAAACCCTAATTGGACAAGCATAAGCCTAGGGAGGATGAAAATGACCTAAATGTCCATCCAATGAAACAAAAACACCTAATGGATGCACAAGATTGGTTAAAAACCCAAATTGGACAAGAATTAGCCTAGGGAGGACGAAAATGACCTAAATGTTCATCCAATGACACAAAAACACCTAATGGATGCACAAGATTGGTTAAAAACCCTAATTGGACAAGAATTAGCCTAGGGAGGACGAAAATGACCTAAATGTTCATCCAATGACACAAAAACACCTAATGGATGCACAAGATTGGTTAAAAATCCTAATTGGACTACATTAAGTGTAGGGAGGATGAAAATTACCTAAATGTTCATCCAATGACACAAAACACCTATTGGATGCACAAGATTGGTTAAAAACCCTAATTGGACAAGAATTAGCCTAGGGAGGACGAAAATGACCTAAATGTTCATCCAATGACACAAAAACACCAAATGGATGCACAAGATTGGTTAAAAATCCTAATTGGACTACATTAAGTGTAGGGAGGACGAAAATGAACTAAATGTTCATCCCACGACCCAAAACACCTATTGGATGCACAAGATTGGTTAAAAACCCTAATTGGACAAGAATTAGCCTAGGGAGGACGAAAATGAACTAAATGTTCAATCCACGACCCAAAACACATATTGGATGCACAAGATTGGTTAAAAACCCTAATTGGACAAGAATTAGCCTAGGGAGGACGAAAATGACCCAAATGTTCATCCAATGACACAAAAACACCTAATGGATGCACAAGATTGGTTAAAAATCCTAATTGGACTACATTAAGTGTAGGGAGGACGAAAATGACCTAAAGGTTCATCCAATGACACAAAACATATATTGGATGCACAAGATTGGTTAAAAACCCTAATTGGTCATGAATTAGCCTAGGGAGGACGAAAATGACCTAATTGTTCATCCAATGACACAAAAAGAACTATTGGATGCACAAGATTGGTTAGAAACCATAATTGGACAAGCATAAGTCTAGGGAGGTCGAAAATGAGCTAATTGTTCATCCAATGACACAAACACAACTATTGGATGCACAAGATTGGTTAAAACCCCTAATTGTTCAAGGATAAGCCTAGGGAGGATGAAAAACCCTAATTGGACATGAATTAGCCTAGGGAGGAAGAAAATGACCTAATTGTTCATCCAATGACACAAACAGAACTATTGGATGCACAAGATTGGTTAGAAACCCTAATTGGACAAGGATAAGCCTAGGGAGGACGAAAATGACCTAAATGTTCATGCAATGACACAAAAACACCTAATGGATGCACAAGATTGGTTAAAAACTCTAATTGGACTACATTAAGTGTAGGGAGGACGAAAATGACCTAAATGTTCATCCAATGACACAAAACACCTATTGGATGCACAAGATTGGTTAAAAACCCTAATTGGACAAGAATCAGCCTAGGGAGGATGAAAATGACCTAAATGTTCGTCCTATAACATAAAACACCTATTGGATGCACAAGATTGGTTAAAAACCCTAATTCGACAAGACTTAGCCTAGGGAGGACGAAAATGACCTAAATGTTCATCCAATGACACAAAAACACCTAATGGATGCACAAGATTGGTTAAAAACCCTAATTGGACATGAATTAGCCTAGGGAGTTGGAAAATGACCTAATTGCTCATCCAATGACACAAACACAACTATTGGATGCACAAGATTGGTTAGAAACCCTAATTCGACAAGACTTAGCCTAGGGAGGACGAAAATGACCTAAATGTTCATCCAATGACACAAAAACACCTAATGGATGCACAAGATTGGTTAAAAACCCTAATTGGACATGAATTAGCCTAGGGAGGTCGAAAATGACCTAATTGTTCATCCAATGACACAAACACAACTATTGGATGCACAAGATTGGTTAGAAACCATAATTGGACAAGCATAAGTCTAGGGAGGTCGAAAATGAGCTAATTGTTCATCCAATGACACAAACACAACTATTGGATGCACAAGACTGGTTAGAAACCCTAATTGGACAAGGATAAGCCTAGGGAGGATGAAAATGACCTAAATGTTCATCCGATGATACAAAAACACCTAATGGATGCACAAGATTGGTTAAAAACCCTAATTGGACATGAATTAGCCTAGGGAGGACGAAAATGACCTAATTGTTCATCCAATGACACAAACAGAACTATTGGATGCACAAGATTGGTTAGAAACCCTAATTGGACAAGGATAAGCCTAGGGAGGATGAAAATGACCTAAATGTTCATCCAATGACACAAAACACCTAT
Source organism: Cicer judaicum (assembly GCA_037974835.1). Lineage (NCBI taxonomy): Eukaryota > Viridiplantae > Streptophyta > Magnoliopsida > Fabales > Fabaceae > Cicer > Cicer judaicum. Next base: position 6,554,649 of record JBBPBS010000549.1, on the reverse strand, counting down.
TGGATGCACAAGATAGGTTAAAATCCCTAATTGGACAAGAATTAGCCTAGGGAGGACGAAAATGACCTAATTGTTCATCCAATGACACAAACACAACTATTGGATGCACAAGATTGGTTAGAAACCATAATTCGACAAGCATAAGTCTAGGGAGGTCGAAAATGCGCTAATTGTTCATCCAATGACACAAACACAACTATTGGATGCACAAGATTGGTTAAAACCCCTAATTGTTCAAGGATAAGCCTAGGGAGGATGAAAATGACCTAAATGTTCATCCAATGACACAAAACACCTATTAGATGCACAAGATTGGTTAAAAACCCTAATTAGACAAGAATTAGCCTAGGGAGGACGAAAATGTCCTAAATGTTCATCCAATGACACAAAAACACCTAATGGATGCACAAGCTTGGTTAAAAACCCTAATTGGACTACATTAAGTGTAGGGGGGACGAAAATGACCTAAATGTTCATCCAATGACACAAAAACACCTAATGGATGCACAAGATTGGTTAAAAATCCTAATTGGACTACATTTAGTGTAGGGAGGACGAAAATTACCTAAATGTTCATCCAATGACACAAAACACCTATTGGATGCACAAGATTGGTTAAAAACCCTAATTGGACAAGAATTAGCCTAGGGAGGACGAAAATGACCTAAATGTTCATCCAATGACACAAAAACACCTAATGGATGCACAAGATTGGTTAAAAATCCTAATTGGACTACATTAAGTGTAGGGAGGACGAAAATGACCTAAAGGTTCATCCAATGACACAAAACATATATTGGATGCACAAGATTGGTTAAAAACCCTAATTGGACATGAATTAGCCTAGGGAGGACGAAAATGACCTAATTGTTCATCCAATGACACAAACAGAACTATTGGATGCACAAGATTGGTTAGAAACCATAATTGGACAAGCATAAGTCTAGGGAGGTCGAAAATGAGCTAATTGTTCATCCAATGACACAAACACAACTATTGGATGCACAAGATTGGTTAAAACCCCTAATTGTTCAAGGATAAGCCTAGGGAGGATGAAAAACACTAATTGGACATGAGTTAGCCTAGGGAGGACGAAAATGACCTAATTGTTCATCCAATGACACAAACAGAACTATTGGATGCACAAGATTGGTTAGAAACCCTAATTGGACAAGGATAAGCCTAGGGAGGACGAAAATGACCTAAATGTTCATGCAATGACACAAAAACACCTAATGGATACACAAGATTGGTTAAAAACTCTAATGTGACTACATTAAGTGTAGGGAGGACGAAAATGACCTAAATGTTCATCCAATGACACAAAACACCTATTGGATGCACAAGATTGGTTAAAAACCCTAGTTGGACAAGAATCAGCCTAGGGAGGATGAAAATGACCTAAATGTTCGTCCTATAACATAAAACACCTATTGGATGCACAAGATTGGTTAAAAACCCTAATTCGACAAGACTTAGCCTTGGGAGGACGAAAATGACCTAAATGTTCATCCAATGACACAAAAATACCTAATGGATGCACAAGATTGGTTAAAAACCCTAATTGGACATGAATTAGCCTAGGGAGGTCGAAAATGACCTAATTGTTCATCCAATGACACAAACACAACTATTGGATGCACAAGATTGGTTAGAAACCATAATTGGACAAGCATAAGTCTAGGGAGGTCGAAAATGAGCTAATTGTTCATCCAATGACACAAACACAACTATTGGATGCACAAGACTGGTTAGAAACCCTAATTGGACAAGGATAAGCCTAGGGAGGATGAAAATGACCTAAATGTTCATCCGATGATACAAAAACACCTAATGGATGCACAAGATTGGTTAAAAACCCTAATTGGACATGAATTAGCCTAGGGAGGACGAAAATGACCTAATTGATCATCCAATGACACAAACAGAACTATTGGATGCACAAGATTGGTTAGAAACCCTAATTGGACAAGGATAAGCTTAGGGAGGATGAAAATGACCTAAATGTTCATCCAATGACACAAAACACCTATTGGATGCACAAGATAGGTTAAAATCCCTAATTGGACAAGAATTAGCCTAGGGAGGACGAAAATGACCTAATTGTTCATCCAATGACACAAACACAACTACTGGATGCACAAGATTGGTTAGAAACCATAATTCGACAAGCATAAGTCTAGGGAGGTCGAAAATGCGCTAATTGTTTATCCAATGACACAAACACAACTATTGGATGCACAAGATTGGTTAAAACCCCTAATTGTTCAAGGATAAGCCTAGGGAGGATGAAAATGACCTAAATGTTCATCCAATGACACAAAACACCTATTAGATGCACAAGATTGGTTAAAAACCCTAATTAGACAAGAATTAGCCTAGGGACGACGAAAATGTCCTAAATGTTCATCCAATGACACAAAAACACCTAATGGATGCGCAAGATTGGTTAAAAACCCTAATTGGACTACATTAAGTGTAGGGGGGACGAAAATGACCTAAATGTTCATCCAATGACACAAAAACACTTAATGGATGCACAAGATTGGTTAAAAATCCTAATTGACCTATATTAAGTGTAGGGAGGACGAAAATTACCTAAATGTTCATCCAATGACACAAAACACCTATTGGATGCACAAGATTGGTTAAAAACCCTAATTGGACAAGAATTAGCCTAGGGAGGACGAAAATGACCTAAATGTTCATCCAATGACACAAAAACACCTAATGGATGCACAAGATTGGTTAAAAATCCTAATTGGACTACATTAAGTGTAGGGAAGACGAAAATGACCTAAAGGTTCATCCAATGACACAAAACATATATTGGATGCACAAGATTGGTTAAAAACCCTAATTGGACATGAATTAGCCTAGGGAGGACGAAAATGACCTAATTGTTCATCCAATGACACAAACAGAACTATTGGATGCACAAGATTGGTTAGAAACCATAATTGGACAAGCATAAGTCTAGGGAGGTCGAAAATGAACTAATTGTTCATCCAATGACACAAACACAACTATTGGATGCACAAGATTGGTTAAAACCCCTAATTGTTCAAGGATAAGCCTAGGGAGGATGAAAAACCCTAATTGGACATGAATTAGCCTAGGGAGGACGAAAATGACCTAATTGTTCATCCAATGACACAAACAGAACTATTGGATGCACAAGATTGGTTAGAAACCCTAATTGGACAAGGATAAGCCTAGGGAGGACGAAAATGACCTAAATGTTCATGCAATGACACAAAAACACCTAATGGATGCACAAGATTGGTTAAAAACTCTAATTGGACTACATTAAGTGTAGGGAGGACGAAAATGACCTAAATGTTCATCCAATGACACAAAACACCTATTGGATGCACAAGATTGGTTAAAATCCCTAATTGGACAAGAATTAGCCTAGGGAGGACGAAAATGACCTAATTGTTCATCCAATGACAGAAACACAACTATTGGATGCACAAGATTAATTAGAAACCCTAATTGGACAAGCATAAGCCTAGGGAGGTCGAAAATGACCTAATTGTTCATCCAATGACACAAACACAACTATTGGATGCACAAGATTGGTTAGAAACCCTAATTGGACAAGGATAAGCCTAGGGAGGACGAAAATGACCTAAATGTTCATGCAATGACACAAAAACACCTAATGGATGCACAAGATTGGTTAAAAACTCTAATTGGACTACATTAGGTGTAAGGAGGACGAAAATGACCTAAATGTTCATCCAATGACAAAAAACACCTATTGGATGCACAAGATTGGTTAAAAACCCTAATTGGACAAGAATCAGCCTAGGGAGGATGAAAATGACCTAAATGTTCGTCCTATAACATAAAACACCTATTGGATGCACAAGATTGGTTAAAAACCCTAATTGGACATGAATTAGCCTAGGGAGGACGAAAATGACCTAATTGTTCATCCAATGACACAAACACAACTATTGGATGCACAAGATTGGTTAGAAACCCTAATTGGACAAGGATAAGCCTAGGGAGGACGAAAATGACCTAAATGTTCATCCGATGATACAAAAACACCTAATGGATGCACAAGAATGGTTAAAAACCCTAATTGGAAATGAATTAGGCTAGGGAGGACGAAAATGACCTAATTGTTCATCCAATGACACAAACAGAACTATTGGATGCACAAGATTGGTTAGAAACCATAATTGGACAAGCATAAGTCTAGGGAGGTCGAAAGTGAGCTAATTGTTCATCCAATGACACAAACGCAACTATTGTATGCATAAGATTGGTTAAAACCCCTAATTGTTCAAGGATAAGCCTAGGGAGGATGAAAAACCCTAATTGGACATGAATTAGCCTAGGGAGGACGAAAATGACCTAATTGTTCATCGAATGACACAAACAGAACTATTGGATGCACAAGATTGGTTAGAAACCCTAATTGGACAAGGATAAGCCTAGGGAGGATGAAAATGACCTAAATGTTCATCCGATGATACAAAAACACCTAATGGATGCACAAGAATGGTTAAAAACCCTAATTGGAAATGAATTAGGCTAGGGAGGACGAAAATGACCTAATTGTTCATCCAATGACACAAACAGAACTATTGGATGCACAAGATTGGTTAGAAACCATAATTGGACAAGCATAAGTCTAGGGAGGTCGAAAGTGAGCTAATTGTTCATCCAATGACACAAACGCAACTATTGTATGCATAAGATTGGTTAAAACCCCTAATTGTTCAAGGATAAGCCTAGGGAGGATGAAAAACCCTAATTGGACATGAATTAGCCTAGGGAGGACAAAAATGACCTAATTGTTCATCGAATGACACAAACAGAACTATTGGATGCACAAGATTGGTTAGAAACCCTAATTGGACAAGGATAAGCCTAGGGAGGATGAAAATGACCTAAATGTTCAACCGATGACACAAAAACACCTAATGGATGCACAAGATTGGTTAAAAACCCTAATTGGACATGAATTAGCCTAGGGAGGACGAAAATGACCTAATTGTTCATCCAATGACACAAACACAACTATTGGATGCACAAGATTGGTTAGAAACCCTAATTGGACAAGGATAAGCCTAGGGAGGACGAAAATGACCTAAATGTTCATGCAATGACACAAAAACACCTAATGGATGCACAAGATTGGTTAAAAACTCTAATTGGACTACATTAAGTGTAGGGTGGACGAAAATGACCTAAATGTTCATCCAATGACAAAAAACACCTATTGGATGCACAAGATTGGTTAAAAACCCTAATTGGACAAGAATCAGCCTAGGGAGGATGAAAATGACCTAAATGTTCGTCCTATAACATAAAACACCTATTGGATGCACAAGATTGGTTAAAAACCCTAATTCGACAAGACTTAGCCTAGGGAGCACGAAAATGACCTAAATGTTCATCCAATGACACAAAAACACCTAATGGATGCACAAGATTGGTTAAAAACCCTAATTGGACATGAATTAGCCTAGGGAGGTCGAAAATGACCTAATTGTTCATCCAACGACACAAAAACACCTAATGGATGCACAAGATTGGTTAAAAACCATAATTGGACAAGCATAAGTCTAGGGAGGTCGAAAATGAGCTAATTGTTCATCCAATGACACAAACACACCTATTGGATGCACAAGATTGGTTAAAACCCCTAATTGTTCAAGGATAAGCCTAGGGAGGATGAAAATGACCTAAATGTTCATCCAATGACACAAAACACCTATTAGATGCACAAGATTGGTTAAAAACCCTAATTAGACAAGAATTAGCCTAGGGAGGACGAAAATGTCCGAAATGTTCATCCAATGACACAAAAACACCTAATGGATGCACAAGATTGGTTAAAAACCCTAATTGGACTACATTAAGTGTAGGGGGGACGAAAATGACCTAAATGTTCATCCAATGACACAAAAACACCTAATGGATGCACAAGATTGGTTAAAAATCCTAATTGGACTACATTAAGTGTAGGGAGGACGAAAATTACCTAAATGTTCATCCAATGACCCAAAACACCTATTGGATGCACAAGATTGGTTAAAAACCCTAATTGGACAAGAATTAGCCTAGGGAGGACGAAAATGACCTAAATGTTCATCCAATGACACAAAAACACCTAATGGATGCACAAGATTGGTTAAAAACCCTAATTGGACATGAATTAGCCTAGGGAGGTCGAAAATGACCTAATTGTTCATCCAATGACACAAACACAACTATTGGATGCACAAGATTGGTTAGAAACCATAATTGGACAAGCATAAGTCTAGGGAGGTCGAAAATGAGCTAATTGTTCATCCAATGACACAAACACAACTATTGGATGCACAAGACTGGTTAGAAACCCTAATTGGACAAGGATAAGCCTAGGGAGGATGAAAATGACCTAAATGTTCATCCGATGATACAAAAACACCTAATGGATGCACAAGATTGGTTAAAAACCCTAATTGGACATGAATTAGCCTAGGGAGGACGAAAATGACCTAATTGTTCATCCAATGACACAAACAGAACTATTGGATGCACAAGATTGGTTAGAAACCCTAATTGGACAAGGATAAGCTTAGGGAGGATGAAAATGACCTAAATGTTCATCCAATGACACAAAACACCTATTGGATGCACAAGATAGGTTAAAATCCCTAATTGGACAAGAATTAGCCTAGGGAGGACGAAAATGACCTAATTGTTCATCCAATGACACAAACACAACTACTGGATGCACAAGATTGGTTAGAAACCATAATTCGACAAGCATAAGTCTAGGGAGGTCGAAAATGCGCTAATTGTTTATCCAATGACACAAACACAACTATTGGATGCACAAGATTGGTTAAAACCCCTAATTGTTCAAGGATAAGCCTAGGGAGGATGAAAATGACCTAAATGTTCATCCAATGACACAAAACACCTATTAGATGCACAAGATTGGTTAAAAACCCTAATTAGACAAGAATTAGCCTAGGGACGACGAAAATGTCCTAAATGTTCATCCAATGACACAAAAACACCTAATGGATGCACAAGATTGGTTAAAAACCCTAATTGGACTACATTAAGTGTAGGGAGGACGAAAATGAACTAAATGTTCATCCCACGACCCAAAACACCTATTGGATGCACAAGATTGGTTAAAAACCCTAATTGGACAAGAATTAGCCTAGGGAGGACGAAAATGACCTAAATGTTCATCCAATGACACAAAAACACCTAATGGATGCACAAGATTGGTTAAAAATCCTAATTGGACTACATTAAGTGTAGGGAAGACGAAAATGACCTAAAGGTTCATCCAATGACACAAAACATATATTGGATGCACAAGATTGGTTAAAAACCCTAATTGGACATGAATTAGCCTAGGGAGGACGAAAATGACCTAATTGTTCATCCAATGACACAAACAGAACTATTGGATGCACAAGATTGGTTAGAAACCATAATTGGACAAGCATAAGTCTAGGGAGGTCGAAAATGAGCTAATTGTTCATCCAATGACACAAACACAACTATTGGATGCACAAGATTGGTTAAAACCCCTAATTGTTCAAGGATAAGCCTAGGGAGGATGAAAAACCCTTATTGGACACGAATTAGCCTAGGGAGGACGAAAATGACCTAATTGTTCATCCAATGACACAAACAGAACTATTGGATGCACAAGATTGGTTAGAAACCCTAATTGGACAAGGATAAGCCTAGGGAGGACGAAAATGACCTAAATGTTCATGCAATGACACAAAAACACCTAATGGATGCACAAGATTGGTTAAAAACTCTAATTGGACTACATTAAGTGTAGGGAGGACGAAAATGACCTAAATGTTCATCCAATGACACAAAACACCTATTGGATGCACAAGATTGGTTAAAATCCCTAATTGGACAAGAATTAGCCTAGGGAGGACGAAAATGACCTAATTGTTCATCCAATGACACAAACAGAACTATTGGATGCACAAGATTGGTTAGAAACCATAATTGGACAAGCATAAGTCTAGGGAGGTCGAAAATGAGCTAATTGTTCATCCAATGACACAAACACAACTATTGGATGCACAAGATTGGTTAGAAACCCTAATTGGACAAGGATAAGCCTAGGGAGGACGAAAATGACCTAAATGTTCATGCAATGACACAAAAACACCTAATGGATGCACAAGATTGGTTAAAAACTCTAATTGGACTACATTAGGTGTAAGGAGGACGAAAATGACCTAAATGTTCATCCAATGACAAAAAACACCTATTGGATGCACAAGATTGGTTAAAAACCCTAATTGGACAAGAATCAGCCTAGGGAGGATGAAAATGACCTAAATGTTCGTCCTATAACATAAAACACCTATTGGTTGCACAAGATTGGTTAAAAACCCTAATTCGACAAGACTTAGCCTAGGGAGCACGAAAATGACCTAAATGTTCATCCAATGACACAAAAACACCTAATGGATGCACAAGATTGGTTAAAAACCCTAATTGGACATGAATTAGCCTAGGGAGGTCGAAAATGACCTAATTGTTCATCCAACGACACAAAAACACCTAATGGATGCACAAGATTGGTTAAAAACCATAATTGGACAAGCATAAGTCTAGGGAGGTCGAAAATGAGCTAATTGTTCATCCAATGACACAAACACAACTATTGGATGCACAAGATTGGTTAAAACCCCTAATTGTTCAAGGATAAGCCTAGGGAGGATGAAAAACCCTAATTGGACATGAATTAGCCTAGGGAGGATGAAAATGACCTAAATGTTCATCCGATGACACAAAAACACCTAATGGATGCACAAGATTGGTTAGAAACCCTAATTGGACATGAATTAGTCTAGGGAGGACGAAAATGACCTAATTGTTCATCCAATGACACAAACACAACTATTGGATGCACAAGATTGGTTAGAAACCCTAATTGGACAAGGATAAGCCTAGGGAGGACGAAAATGACCTAAACGTTCATGCAATGACACAAAAACACCTAATGGATGCACAAGATTGGTTAAAAACTCTAATTGGACTACATTAAGTGTAGGGAGGACGAAAATGACCTAAATGTTCATCCGATGACACAAAACACCTATTGGATGCACAAGATTGGTTAAAAACCCTAATTGGACAAGAATCAGCCTAGGGAGGATGAAAATGACCTAAATGTTCGTCCTATAACATAAAACACTTATTGGATGCACAAGATTGGTTAAAAACCCTAATTCGACAAGACTTAGCCTAGGGAGGACGAAAATGACCTAAATGTTCATCCAATGACACAAAAACACCTAATGGATGCACAAGATTGGTTAAAAACCCTAATTGGACATGAATTAGCCTAGGGAGGTCGAAAATGACCTAATTGTTCATCCAATGACACAAACACAACTATTGGATGCACAAGATTGGTTCGAAACCATAATTGGACAAGCATAAGTCTAGGGAGGTCGAAAATGAGCTAATTGTTGATCCAATGACACAAACACAACTATTGGATGCACAAGATTGGTTAAAACCCCTAATTGTTCAAGGATAAGCCTAGGGAGGATGAAAATGACCTAAATGTTCATCCAATGACACAAAACACCTATTAGATGCACAAGATTGGTTAAAAACCCTAATTAGACAAGAATTAGCCTAGGGAGGACGAAAATGTCCTAAATGTTCATCCAATGACACAAAAACACCTAATGGATGCACAAGATTGGTTAAAAATCCTAATTGGACTACATTAAGTGTAGGGAGGATGAAAATTACCTAAATGTTCATCCAATGACACAAAACACCTAATGGATGCACAAGATTGGTTAAAAACCCTAATTGGACTACATTAAGTGTAGGGAGGACGAAAATGACCTAAATGTTCATCCAATGACACAAAACACCTATTGGATGCACAAGATTGGTTCAAAACCCTAATTGGACAAGAATTAGCCTAGGGAGGACGAAAATGACCTAATTGTTCATCCAATGACACAAACACAACTATTGGATGCACAAGATTGGTTAGAAACCCTAATTGGACAAGCATAAGCCTAGGGAGGATGAAAATGACTTAAATGTCCATCCAATGAAACAAAATCACCTAACGGATGCACAAGATTGGTTAAAAACCCTAATTGGACCAGAATTAGCCTAGGGAGGACCAAAATGACCTGATTGTTCATCCAATGACACAAAACACCTATTGGATGCACAAGATTGGTTAAAAACCCTAATTGGACAAGAATTAGCCTAGGGAGGACGAAAATGACCTAATTGTTCATCCAATGACACAAACACAACTATTGGATGCACAAGATTGGTTAGAAACCCTAATTAAACAAGCATAAGCCTAGGGTGGTCGAAAATGAACTAATTTGTTCATCCAATGACACAAACACAACTATTGGATGCACAAGATTGGTTAGAAACCCTAATTGGACAAGGATAAGCCTAGGGAGGACGAAAATGACCTAAATGTTCATGCAATGACACAAAAACACCTAATGGATGCACAAGATTGGTTAAAAACTCTAATTGTACTACATTAAGTGTAGGGAGGACGAAAATGACCTAAATGTTCATCCAATGACACAAAACACCTATTGGATGCACAAGATTGGTTAAAAACCCTAATTGGACAAGAATCAGCCTAGGGAGGATGAAAATGACCTAAATGTTCGTCCTATAACATAAAACACCTATTGGATGCACAAGATTGGTTAAAAACCCTAATTCGACAAGACTTAGCCTAGGGAGGACGAAAATGACCTAATTGTTCATCCAATGACACAAACACAACTATTGGATGCACAAGATTGGTTAGAAACCCTAATTGGACAAGGATAAGCCTAGGGAGGACGAAAATGACCTAAATGTTCATGCAATGACACAAAAACACCTAATGGATGCACAAGATTGGTTAAAAACTCTAATTGGACTACATTAGGTGTAAGGAGGACGAAAATGACCTAAATGTTCATCCAATGACAAAAAACACCTATTGGATGCACAAGATTGGTTAAAAACCCTAATTGGACAAGAATCAGCCTAGGGAGGATGAAAATGACCTAAATGTTCGTCCTATAACATAAAACACCTATTGGATGCACAAGATTGGTTAAAAACCCTAATTGGACATGAATTAGCCTAGGGAGGACGAAAATGACCTAATTGTTCATCCAATGACACAAACACAACTATTGGATGCACAAGATTGGTTAGAAACCCTAATTGGACAAGGATAAGCCTAGGGAGGACGAAAATGACCTAAATGTTCATCCGATGATACAAAAACACCTAATGGATGCACAAGAATGGTTAAAAACCCTAATTGGAAATGAATTAGGCTAGGGAGGACGAAAATGACCTAATTGTTCATCCAATGACACAAACAGAACTATTGGATGCACAAGATTGGTTAGAAACCATAATTGGACAAGCATAAGTCTAGGGAGGTCGAAAGTGAGCTAATTGTTCATCCAATGACACAAACGCAACTATTGTATGCATAAGATTGGTTAAAACCCCTAATTGTTCAAGGATAAGCCTAGGGAGGATGAAAAACCCTAATTGGACATGAATTAGCCTAGGGAGGACGAAAATGACCTAATTGTTCATCGAATGACACAAACAGAACTATTGGATGCACAAGATTGGTTAGAAACCCTAATTGGACAAGGATAAGCCTAGGGAGGACGAAAATGACCTAAATGTTCATGCAATGACACAAAAACACCTAATGGATGCACAAGATTGGTTAAAAACTCTAATTGGACTACATTAAGTGTAGGGAGGACGAAAATGACCTAAATGTTCATCCAATGACACAAAACACCTATTGGATGCACAAGATTGGTTAAAATCCCTAATTGGACAAGAATTAGCCTAGGGAGGACGAAAATGACCTAATTGTTCATCCAATGACACAAACACAACTATTGGATGCACAAGATTGGTTAGAAACCATAATTGGACAAGCATAAGTCTAGGGAGGTCGAAAATGAGCTAATTGTTCATCCAATGACACAAACACAACTATTGGATGCACAAGATTGGTTAAAACCCCTAATTGTTCAAGGATAAGCCTAGGGAGGATGAAAAACCCTAATTGGACATGAATTAGCCTAGGGAGGACGAAAATGACCTAATTGTTCATCCAATGACACAAACAGAACTATTGGATGCACAAGATTGGTTAGAAACCCTAATTGGACAAGGATAAGCCTAGGGAGGATGAAAATGACCTAAATGTTCATCCGATGACACAAAAACACCTAATGGATGCACAAGATTGGTTAAAAACCCTAATTGGACATGAATTAGCCTAGGGAGGACGAAAATGACCTAATTGTTCATCCAATGACACAAACAGAACTATTGGATGCACAAGATTGGTTAGAAACCCTAATTGGACAAGGATAAGCCTAGGGAGGATGAAAATGACCTAAATGTTCATCCAATGACACAAAACACCTATTGGATGCACAAGATTGGTTAAAATCCCTAATTGGACAAGAATTATCCTAGGGAGGACGAAAATGACCTAATTGTTCATCCAATGACACAAACACAACTATTGGATGCACAAGATTGGTTAGAAACCCTAATTGGACAAGGATAAGCCTAGGGAGGATGAAAATGACCTAAATGTTCATCCGATGACACAAAAACACCTAATGGATGCACAAGATTGGTTAAAAACCCTAATTGGACATGAATTAGCCTAGGGAGGTCGAAAATGACCTAATTGTTCATCCAATGACACAAACACAACTATTGGATGCACAAGATTGGTTAGAAACCATAATTGGACAAGCATAAGTCTAGGGAGGTCGAAAATGAGCTAATTGTTCATCCAATGACACAAACACAACTATTGGATGCACAAGACTGGTTAGAAACCCTAATTGGACAAGGATAAGCCTAGGGAGGATGAAAATGACCTAAATGTTCATCCGATGATACAAAAACACCTAATGGATGCACAAGATTGGTTAAAAACCCTAATTGGACATGAATTAGCCTAGGGAGGACGAAAATGACCTAATTGTTCATCCAATGACACAAACAGAACTATTGGATGCACAAGATTGGTTAGAAACCCTAATTGGACAAGGATAAGCCTAGGGAGGATGAAAATAACCTAAATGTTCATCCAATGACACAAAACACCTATTGGATGCACAAGATAGGTTAAAATCCCTAATTGGACAAGAATTAGCCTAGGGAGGACGAAAATGACCTAATTGTTCATCCAATGACACAAACACAACTATTGGATGCACAAGATTGGTTAGAAACCATAATTCGACAAGCATAAGTCTAGGGAGGTCGAAAATGAGCTAATTGTTCAACCAATGACACAAACACAACTATTGGATGCACAAGATTGGTTAAAACCCCTAATTGTTCAAGGATAAGCCTAGGGAGGATGAAAATGACCTAAATGTTCATCCAATGACACAAAACACCTATTAGATGCACAAGATTGGTTAAAAACCCTAATTAGACAAGAATTAGCCTAGGGAGGACGAAAATGTCCTAAATGTTCATCCAATGACACAAAAACACCTAATGGATGCACAAGATTGGTTAAAAACCCTAATTGGACTACATTAAGTGTAGGGGGGACGAAAATGACCTAAATGTTCATCCAATGACACAAAAACACCTAATGGATGCACAAGATTGGTTAAAAATCCTAATTGGACTACATTAAGTGTAGGGAGGACGAAAATGAACTAAATGTTCATCCCACGACCCAAAACACCTATTGGATGCACAAGATTGGTTAAAAACCCTAATTGGACAAGAATTAGCCTAGGGAGGACGAAAATGAACTAAATGTTCATCCCACGACCCAAAACACCTATTGGATGCACAAGATTGGTTAAAAACCCTAATTGGACAAGAATTAGCCTAGGGAGGACGAAAATGACCTAAATGTTCATCCAATGACACAAAAACACCTAATGGATGCACAAGATTGGTTAAAAATCCTAATTGGACTACATTAAGTGTAGGGAGGACGAAAATGAACTAAATGTTCATCCCACGACCCAAAACACCTATTGGATGCACAAGATTGGTTAAAAACCCTAATTGGACATGAATTAGCCTAGGGAGGACGAAAATGACCTAAATGTTCATACAATGACACAAAAACACCTAATGGATGCACAAGATTGGTTAAAAACCCTAATTGGACTACATTAAGTGTAGGGAGGACGAAAATGACCTAAATGTTCATCCAATGACACAAAACACCTATTGGATGCACAAGATTGGTTCAAAACCCTAATTGGACAAGAATTAGCCTAGGGAGGACGAAAATGACCTAAATGTTCATCCAATGACACAAAAACACCTAATGGATGCACAAGATTTGTTAAAAATCCTAATTGGACTACATTAAGTGTAGGGAGGACGAAAATGACCTAAAGGTTCATCCAATGACACAAAACATCTATTGGATGCACAAGATTGGTTAAAAACCCTAATTGGACATGAATTAGCCTAGGGAGGACGAAAATGACCTAATTGTTCATCCAATGACACAAACAGAACTATTGGATGCACAAGATTGGTTAGAAACCATAATTGGACAAGCATAAGTCTAGGGAGGATGAAAATGACCTAAATGTTCATCCGATGATACAAAAACACCTAATGGATGCACAAGATTGGTTAAAAACCCTAATTGGACATGAATTAGCCTAGGGAGGACGAAAATGACCTAATTGTTCATCCAATGACACAAACAGAACTATTGGATGCACAAGATTGGTTAGAAACCCTAATTGGACAAGGATAAGCCTAGGGAGGATGAAAATAACCTAAATGTTCATCCAATGACACAAAACACCTATTGGATGCACAAGATAGGTTAAAATCCCTAATTGGACAAGAATTAGCCTAGGGAGGACGAAAATGACCTAATTGTTCATCCAATGACACAAACACAACTATTGGATGCACAAGATTGGTTAGAAACCATAATTCGACAAGCATAAGTCTAGGGAGGTCGAAAATGAGCTAATTGTTCATCCAATGACACAAACACAACTATTGGATGCACAAGATTGGTTAAAACCCCTAATTGTTCAAGGATAAGCCTAGGGAGGATGAAAATGACCTAAATGTTCATCCAATGACACAAAACACCTATTAGATGCACAAGATTGGTTAAAAACCCTAATTAGACAAGAATTAGCCTAGGGAGGACGAAAATGTCCTAAATGTTCATCCAATGACACAAAAACACCTAATGGATGCACAACATTGGTTAAAAACCCTAATTGGACTACATTAAGTGTAGGGGGGACGAAAATGACCTAAATGTTCATCCAATGACACAAAAACACCTAATGGATGCACAAGATTGGTTAAAAATCCTAATTGGACTACATTAAGTGTAGGGAGGACGAAAATTACCTAAATGTTCATCCAATGACCCAAAACACCTATTGGATGCACAAGATTGGTTAAAAACCCTAATTGGACAAGAATTAGCCTAGGGAGGACGAAAATGACCTAAATGTTCATCCAATGACACAAAAACACCTAATGGATGCACAAGATTGGTTAAAAACCGTAATTGGACATGAATTAGCCTAGGGAGGTCGAAAATGACCTAATTGTTCATCCAATGACACAAAAACACCTAATGGATGCACAAGATTGGTTAAAAACCCTAATTGGACTACATTAAGTGTAGGGGGGACGAAAATGACCTAAATGTTCATCCAATGACACAAAAACACCTAATGGATGCACAAGATTGGTTAAAAACCATAATTGGACAAGCATAAGTCTAGGGAGGTCGAAAATGAGCTAATTGTTCATCCAATGACACAAACACAACTATTGGATGCACAAGATTGGTTAAAACCCCTAATTGTTCAAGGATAAGCCTAGGGAGGATGAAAATGACCTAAATGTTCATCCAATGACACAAAACACCTATTAGATGCACAAGATTGGTTAAAAACCCTAATTAGACAAGAATTAGCCTAGGGAGGACGAAAATGACCTAAATGTTCATCCAATGACACAAAAACACCTAATGGATGCACAAGATTGGTTAAAAACCCTAATTGGACTACATTAAGTGTAGGGGGGACGAAAATGACCTAAATGTTCATCCAATGACACAAAAACACCTAATGGATGCACAAGATTGGTTAAAAATCCTAATTGGACTACATTAAGTGTAGGGAGGACGAAAATGAACTAAATGTTCATCCCACGACCCAAAACACCTGTTGGATGCACAAGATTGGTTAAAAACCCTAATTGGACAAGAATTAGCCTAGGGAGGTCGAAAATGACCTAAATGTTCATCCAATGACACAAAAACACCTAATGGATGCACAAGATTGGTTAAAAATCCTAATTGGACTACATTAAGTGTAGGGAGGACGAAAATTACCTAAATGTTCATCCAATGACCCAAAACACCTATTGGATGCACAAGATTGGTTAAAAACCCTAATTGGACAAGAATTAGCCTAGGGAGGACGAAAATGACCTAAATGTTCATCCAATGACACAAAAACACCTAATGGATGCACAAGATTGGTTAAGAACCCTAATTGGAAAAGATTAAGTGTAGGGAGGACGTAAATGACCTAAATGTTCATCCAATGACACAAAAACACCTATTGGATGCACAAGATTGGTTAAAAACCCTAATTGGACAAGATTAAGTGTAGGGAGGACGAAAATGACCTAAATGTTCATCCAATGACACAAAACACCTATTGGATGCACAAGATTGGTTAGAAACCCTAATTGGACAAGATTAAGTGTAGGGAGGTCGAGAATGACATAAAGTTCATCCAATGACACAAACACACCTATTGGATGCACAAGATTGGTTAGAAACCCTAATTGGACAAGCATAAGACTAGGGAGGATGAAACTAACCTAAATGTTCATCCAATGACACAAAAACACCTAATGGATGCACAAGATTGGTTAAAAACCCTAATTGGACAAGATTAAGTGTAGGGAGAACGAAAATGACCTAAATGTTCATCCAATGACACAAAACACCTATTGGATGCACAAGATTGGTCAGAAACCCTAATTGGACAAGATTTAGTGTAGGGAGGTCGAGAATGACATAAAGTTTATCAAATGACACAAACACACCTATTGGATGCACAAGATTGGTTAGAAACCCTAATTGGACAAGATTAAGTGTAGGGAGGTCCAGAATGACATAAAGTTCATCCAATGACACAAACACACCTATTGGATGCACAAGATTGGTTAAAAACCCTAATTGGACAAGAATTAGCCTAGGGAGGATGAAAATGACCTAAATGTTCATCCAATGACACAAAAACACCTAATGGATGCACAAGATTGGTTAAAAACCCTAATTGGACTACATTAAGTGTAGGGAGGATGAAAATGACCTAAATGTTCATCCAATGACACAAAAAACCTATTGGATGCACAAGATTGGTTAAAAACCCTAATTGGACAAGAATTAGCCTAGGGAGGACGAAAATGACCTAAATGTTCATCCAATGACACAAAAACACCTAATGGATGCACAAGATTGGTTAAAAATCCTAATTGGACTACATTAAGTGTAGGGAGGACGAAAATGACCTAAATGTTCATCCAATGACACAAAACACCTATTGGATGCACAAGATTGGTTAAAAACCCTAATTGGACAAGAATCAGCCTAGGGAGGATGAAAATGACCTAAATGTTCGTCCTATAACATAAAACACCTATTGGATGCACAAGATTGGTTAAAAACCCTAATTCGACAAGACTTAGCCTAGGGAGGACGAAAATGACCTAAATGTTCATCCAATGACACAAAAACACCTAATGGATGCACAAGATTGGTTAAAAACCCTAATTGGACATGAATTAGCCTAGGGAGTTGGAAAATGACCTAATTGCTCATCCAATGACACAAACACAACTATTGGATGCACAAGATTGGTTAGAAACCCTAATTCGACAAGACTTAGCCTAGGGAGGACGAAAATGACCTAAATGTTCATCCAATGACACAAAAACACCTAATGGATGCACAAGATTGGTTAAAAACCCTAATTGGACATGAATTAGCCTAGGGAGGTCGAAAATGACCTAATTGTTCATCCAATGACACAAACACAACTATTGGATGCACAAGATTGGTTAGAAACCATAATTGGACAAGCATAAGTCTAGGGAGGTCGAAAATGAGCTAATTGTTCATCCAATGACACAAACACAACTATTGGATGCACAAGACTGGTTAGAAACCCTAATTGGACAAGGATAAGCCTAGGGAGGATGAAAATGACCTAAATGTTCATCCGATGATACAAAAACACCTAATGGATGCACAAGATTGGTTAAAAACCCTAATTGGACAAGAATTAGCCTAGGGAGGACGAAAATGACCCAAATGTTCATCCAATGACACAAAAACACCTAATGGATGCACAAGATTGGTTAAAAATCCTAATTGGACTACATTAAGTGTAGGGAGGACGAAAATGACCTAAAGGTTCATCCAATGACACAAAACATATATTGGATGCACAAGATTGGTTAAAAACCCTAATTGGTCATGAATTAGCCTAGGGAGGACGAAAATGACCTAATTGTTCATCCAATGACACAAAAAGAACTATTGGATGCACAAGATTGGTTAGAAACCATAATTGGACAAGCATAAGTCTAGGGAGGTCGAAAATGAGCTAATTGTTCATCCAATGACACAAACACAACTATTGGATGCACAAGATTGGTTAAAACCCCTAATTGTTCAAGGATAAGCCTAGGGAGGATGAAAAACCCTAATTGGACATGAATTAGCCTAGGGAGGAAGAAAATGACCTAATTGTTCATCCAATGACACAAACAGAACTATTGGATGCACAAGATTGGTTAGAAACCCTAATTGGACAAGGATAAGCCTAGGGAGGACGAAAATGACCTAAATGTTCATGCAATGACACAAAAACACCTAATGGATGCACAAGATTGGTTAAAAACTCTAATTGGACTACATTAAGTGTAGGGAGGACGAAAATGACCTAAATGTTCATCCAATGACAAAAAACACCTATTGGATGCACAAGATTGGTTAAAAACCCTAATTGGACAAGAATCAGCCTAGGGAGGATGAAAATGACCTAAATGTTCGTCCTATAACATAAAACACCTATTGGATGCACAAGATTGGTTAAAAACCCTAATTGGACATGAATTAGCCTAGGGAGGACGAAAATGACCTAATTGTTCATCCAATGACACAAACACAACTATTGGATGCACAAGATTGGTTAGAAACCCTAATTGGACAAGGATAAGCCTAGGGAGGACGAAAATGACCTAAATGTTCATCCGATGATACAAAAACACCTAATGGATGCACAAGAATGGTTAAAAACCCTAATTGGAAATGAATTAGGCTAGGGAGGACGAAAATGACCTAATTGTTCATCCAATGACACAAACAGAACTATTGGATGCACAAGATTGGTTAGAAACCATAATTGGACAAGCATAAGTCTAGGGAGGTCGAAAGTGAGCTAATTGTTCATCCAATGACACAAACGCAACTATTGTATGCATAAGATTGGTTAAAACCCCTAATTGTTCAAGGATAAGCCTAGGGAGGATGAAAAACCCTAATTGGACATGAATTAGCCTAGGGAGGACGAAAATGACCTAATTGTTCATCGAATGACACAAACAGAACTATTGGATGCACAAGATTGGTTAGAAACCCTAATTGGACAAGGATAAGCCTAGGGAGGATGAAAATGACCTAAATGTTCATCCGATGACACAAAAACACCTAATGGATGCACAAGATTGGTTAAAAACCCTAATTGGACATGAATTAGCCTAGGGAGGACGAAAATGACCTAATTGTTCATCCAATGACACAAACACAACTATTGGATGCACAAGATTGGTTAGAAACCCTAATTGGACAAGGATAAGCCTAGGGAGGACGAAAATGACCTAAATGTTCATGCAATGACACAAAAACACCTAATGGATGCACAAGATTGGTTAAAAACTCTAATTGGACTACATTAGGTGTAAGGAGGACGAAAATGACCTAAATGTTCATCCAATGACACAAAACACCTATTGGATGCACAAGATTGGTTAAAAACCCTAATTGGACAAGAATCAGCCTAGGGAGGATGAAAATGACCTAAATGTTCGTCCTATAACATAAAACACCTATTGGATGCACAAGATTGGTTAAAAACCCTAATTCGACAAGACTTAGCCTAGGGAGGACGAAAATGACCTAAATGTTCATCCAATGACACAAAAACACCTAATGGATGCACAAGATTGGTTAAAAACCCTAATTGGACATGAATTAGCCTAGGGAGGTGGAAAATGACCTAATTGTTCATCCAATGACACAAACACAACTATTGGATGCACAAGATTGGTTAGAAACCCTAATTGGACAAGGATAAGCCTAGGGAGGACGAAAATGACCTAAATGTTCATCCGATGATACAAAAACACCTAATGGATGCACAAGAATGGTTAAAAACCCTAATTGGAAATGAATTAGGCTAGGGAGGACGAAAATGACCTAATTGTTCATCCAATGACACAAACAGAACTATTGGATGCACAAGATTGGTTAGAAACCATAATTGGACAAGCATAAGTCTAGGGAGGTCGAAAGTGAGCTAATTGTTCATCCAATGACACAAACGCAACTATTGTATGCATAAGATTGGTTAAAACCCCTAATTGTTCAAGGATAAGCCTAGGGAGGATGAAAAACCCTAATTGGACATGAATTAGCCTAGGGAGGACGAAAATGACCTAATTGTTCATCGAATGACACAAACAGAACTATTGGATGCACAAGATTGGTTAGAAACCCTAATTGGACAAGGATAAGCCTAGGGAGGATGAAAATGACCTAAATGTTCATCCGATGACACAAAAACACCTAATGGATGCACAAGATTGGTTAAAAACCCTAATTGGACATGAATTAGCCTAGGGAGGACGAAAATAACCTAATTGTTCATCCAATGACACAAACACAACTATTGGATGCACAAGATTGGTTAGAAACCCTAATTGGACAAGGATAAGCCTAGGGAGGACGAAAATGACCTAAATGTTCATGCAATGACACAAAAACACCTAATGGATGCACAAGATTGGTTAAAAACTCTAATTGGACTACATTAAGTGTAGGGAGGACGAAAATGACCTAAATGTTCATCCAATGACACAAAACACCTATTGGATGCACAAGATTGGTTAAAAACCCTAATTGGACAAGAATCAGCCTAGGGAGGATGAAAATGACCTAAATGTTCGTCCTATAACATAAAACACCTATTGGATGCACAAGATTGGTTAAAAACCCTAATTCGACAAGACTTAGCCTAGGGAGGACGAAAATGACCTAAATGTTCATCCAATGACACAAAAACACCTAATGGATGCACAAGATTGGTTAAAAACCCTAATTGGACATGAATTAGCCTAGGGAGGTGGAAAATGACCTAATTGTTCATCCAATGACACAAACACAACTATTGGATGCACAAGATTGGTTAGAAACCTTAATTGGACAAGGATAAGCCTAGGGAGGACGAAAATGACCTAAATGTTCATCCGATGATACAAAAACACCTAATGGATGCACAAGAATGGTTAAAAACCCTAATTGGAAATGAATTACCCTAGGGAGGACGAAAATGACCTAATTGTTCATCCAATGACACAAACAGAACTATTGGATGCACAAGATTGGTTAGAAACCATAATTGGACAAGCATAAGTCTAGGGAGGTCGAAAATGAGCTAATTGTTCATCCAATGACACAAACACAACTATCGGATGCATAAGATTGGTTAAAACCCCTAATTGTTCAAGGATAAGCCTAGGGAGGATGAAAAACCCTAATTGGACATGAATTAGCCTAGGGAGGACGAAAATGACCTAATTGTTCATCGAATGACACAAACAGAACTATTGGATGCACAAGATTGGTTAGAAACCCTAATTGGACAAGGATAAGCCTAGGGAGGATGAAAATGACCTAAATGTTCATCCGATGACACAAAAACTCCTAATGGATGCACAAGATTGGTTAAAAACCCTAATTGGACATGAATTAGCGTAGGGAGGACGAAAATGACCTAATTGTTCATCCAATGACACAAACACAACTATTAGATGCACAAGATTGGTTAGAAACCCTAATTAGACAAGGATAAGCCTAGGGAGGATGAAAATGACCTAAATGTTCATGCAATGACACAAAAACACCTAATGGATGCACAAGATTGGTTAAAAACTCTAATTGGACTACATTAAGTGTAGGGAGGACGAAAATGACCTAAATGTTCATCCAATGACACAAAACACCTATTGGATGCACAAGATTGGTTAAAAACCCTAATTGGACAAGAATCAGCCTAGGGAGGATGAAAATGACCTAAATGTTCGTCCTATAACATAAAACACCTATTGGATGCACAAGATTGGTTAAAAACCCTAATTCGACAAGACTTAGCCTAGGGAGGACGAAAATGACCTAATTGTTCATCCAATGACACAAACACAACTATTGGATGCACAAGATTGGTTAGAAACCCTAATTGGACAAGGATAAGCCTAGGGAGGACGAAAATGACCTAAATGTTCATGCAATGACACAAAAACACCTAATGGATGCACAAGATTGGTTAAAAACTCTAATTGTACTACATTAAGTGTAGGGAGGACGAAAATGACCTAAATGTTCATCCAATGACACAAAACACCTATTGGATGCACAAGATTGGTTAAAAACCCTAATTGGACAAGAATCAGCCTAGGGAGGATGAAAATGACCTAAATGTTCGTCCTATAACATAAAACACCTATTGGATGCACAAGATTGGTTAAAAACCCTAATTCGACAAGACTTAGCCTAGGGAGCACGAAAATGACCTAAATGTTCATCCAATGACACAAAAACACCTAATGGATGCACAAGATTGGTTAAAAACCCTAATTGGACATGAATTAGCCTAGGGAGGTCGAAAATGACCTAATTGTTCATCCAACGACACAAAAACACCTAATGGATGCACAAGATTGGTTAAAAACCATAATTGGACAAGCATAAGTCTAGGGAGGTCGAAAATGAGCTAATTGTTCATCCAATGACACAAACACAACTATTGGATGCACAAGATTGGTTAAAAACCCTAATTGTTCAAGGATAAGCCTAGGGAGGATGAAAAACCCTAATTGGACATGAATTAGCCTAGGGAGGATGAAAATGACCTAAATGTTCATCCGATGACACAAAAACACCTAATGGATGCACAAGATTGGTTAGAAACCCTAATTGGACATGAATTAGCCTAGGGAGGACGAAAATGACCTAATTGTTCATCCAATGACACAAACACAACTATTGGATGCACAAGATTGGTTAGAAACCCTAATTGGACAAGGATAAGCCTAGGGAGGACGAAAATGACCTAAATGTTCATCCGATGATACAAAAACACCTAATGGATGCACAAGAATGGTTAAAAACCCTAATTGGAAATGAATTAGGCTAGGGAGGACGAAAATGACCTAATTGTTCATCCAATGACACAAACAGAACTATTGGATGCACAAGATTGGTTAGAAACCATAATTGGACAAGCATAAGTCTAGGGAGGTCGAAAGTGAGCTAATTGTTCATCCAATGACACAAACGCAACTATTGTATGCATAAGATTGGTTAAAACCCCTAATTGTTCAAGGATAAGCCTAGGGAGGATGAAAAACCCTAATTGGACATGAATTAGCCTAGGGAGGACGAAAATGACCTAATTGTTCATCGAATGACACAAACAGAACTATTGGATGCACAAGATTGGTTAGAAACCCTAATTGGACAAGGATAAGCCTAGGGAGGATGAAAATGACCTAAATGTTCATCCGATGACACAAAAACACCTAATGGATGCACAAGATTGGTTAAAAACCCTAATTGGACATGAATTAGCCTAGGGAGGACGAAAATGACCTAATTGTTCATCCAATGACACAAACACAACTATTGGATGCACAAGATTGGTTAGAAACCCTAATTGGACAAGGATAAGCCTAGGGAGGACGAAAATGACCTAAATGTTCATGCAATGACACAAAAACACCTAATGGATGCACAAGATTGGTTAAAAACTCTAATTGGACTACATTAGGTGTAAGGAGGACGAAAATGACCTAAATGTTCATCCAATGACACAAAACACCTATTGGATGCACAAGATTGGTTAAAAACCCTAATTGGACAAGAATCAGCCTAGGGAGGATGAAAATGACCTAAATGTTCGTCCTATAACATAAAACACCTATTGGATGCACAAGATTGGTTAAAAACCCTAATTCGACAAGACTTAGCCTAGGGAGGACGAAAATGACCTAAATGTTCATCCAATGACACAAAAACACCTAATGGATGCACAAGATTGGTTAAAAACCCTAATTGGACATGAATTAGCCTAGGGAGGTGGAAAATGACCTAATTGTTCATCCAATGACACAAACACAACTATTGGATGCACAAGATTGGTTAGAAACCCTAATTCGACAAGACTTAGCCTAGGGAGGACGAAAATGACCTAAATGTTCATCCAATGACACAAAAACACCTAATGGATGCACAAGATTGGTTAAAAACCCTAATTGGACATGAATTAGCCTAGGGAGGACGAAAATGACCTAATTGTTCATCCAATGACACAAACACAACTATTGGATGCACAAGATTGGTTAGAAACCCTAATTGGACAAGGATAAGCCTAGGGAGGATGAAAATGACCTAAATGTTCATCCAATGACACAAAAACACCTAATGGATGCACAAGATTGGTTAAAAACCCTAATTGGACTACATTAAGTGTAGGGAGGACGAAAATGACCTAAATGTTCATCCAATGACACAAAAACACCTAATGGATGCACAAGATTGGTTAAAAATCCTAATTGGACTACATTAAGTGTAGGGAGGACGAAAATGACCTAAATGTTCATCCAATGACACAAAACACCTATTGGATGCACAAGATTGGTTAAAAACCCTAATTGGACAAGAATCAGCCTAGGGAGGATGAAAATGACCTAAATGTTCGTCCTATAACATAAAACACCTATTGGATGCACAAGATTGGTTAAAAACCCTAATTCGACAAGACTTAGCCTAGGGAGGACGAAAATGACCTAAATGTTCATCCAATGACACAAAAACACCTAATGGATGCACAAGATTGGTTAAAAACCCTAATTGGACATGAATTAGCCTAGGGAGTTGGAAAATGACCTAATTGCTCATCCAATGACACAAACACAACTATTGGATGCACAAGATTGGTTAGAAACCCTAATTCGACAAGACTTAGCCTAGGGAGGACGAAAATGACCTAAATGTTCATCCAATGACACAAAAACACCTAATGGATGCACAAGATTGGTTAAAAACCCTAATTGGACATGAATTAGCCTAGGGAGGTCGAAAATGACCTAATTGTTCATCCAATGACACAAACACAACTATTGGATGCACAAGATTGGTTAGAAACCATAATTGGACAAGCATAAGTCTAGGGAGGTCGAAAATGAGCTAATTGTTCATCCAATGACACAAACACAACTATTGGATGCACAAGACTGGTTAGAAACCCTAATTGGACAAGGATAAGCCTAGGGAGGATGAAAATGACCTAAATGTTCATCCGATGATACAAAAACACCTAATGGATGCACAAGATTGGTTAAAAACCCTAATTGGACATGAATTAGCCTAGGGAGGACGAAAATGACCTAATTGTTCATCCAATGACACAAACAGAACTATTGGATGCACAAGATTGGTTAGAAACCCTAATTGGACAAGGATAAGCCTAGGGAGGATGAAAATAACCTAAATGTTCATCCAATGACACAAAACACCTATTGGATGCACAAGATAGGTTAAAATCCCTAATTGGACAAGAATTAGCCTAGGGAGGACGAAAATGACCTAATTGTTCATCCAATGACACAAACACAACTATTGGATGCACAAGATTGGTTAGAAACCATAATTCGACAAGCATAAGTCTAGGGAGGTCGAAAATGAGCTAATTGTTCAACCAATGACACAAACACAACTATTGGATGCACAAGATTGGTTAAAACCCCTAATTGTTCAAGGATAAGCCTAGGGAGGATGAAAATGACCTAAATGTTCATCCAATGACACAAAACACCTATTAGATGCACAAGATTGGTTAAAAACCCTAATTAGACAAGAATTAGCCTAGGGAGGACGAAAATGTCCTAAATGTTCATCCAATGACACAAAAACACCTAATGGATGCACAAGATTGGTTAAAAACCCTAATTGGACTACATTAAGTGTAGGGGGGACGAAAATGACCTAAATGTTCATCCAATGACACAAAAACACCTAATGGATGCACAAGATTGGTTAAAAATCCAAATTGGACTACATTAAGTGTAGGGAGGACGAAAATTACCTAAATGTTCATCCAATGACACAAAAAACCTATTGGATGCACAAGATTGGTTAAAAACCCTAATTGGACAAGAATTAGCCTAGGGAGGACGAAAATGACCTAAATGTTCATCCAATGACACAAAAACACCTAATGGATGCACAAGATTGGTTAAAAATCCTAATTGGACTACATTAAGTGTAGGGAGGACGAAAATGAACTAAATGTTCATCCCACGACCCAAAACACCTGTTGGATGCACAAGATTGGTTAAAAACCCTAATTGGACAAGAATTAGCCTAGGGAGGTCGAAAATGACCTAAATGTTCATCCAATGACACAAAAACACCTAATGGATGCACAAGATTGGTTAAAAATCCTAATTGGACTACATTAAGTGTAGGGAGGACGAAAATTACCTAAATGTTCATCCAATGACCCAAAACACCTATTGGATGCACAAGATTGGTTAAAAACCCTAATTGGACAAGAATTAGCCTAGGGAGGACGAAAATGACCTAAATGTTCATCCAATGACACAAAAACACCTAATGGATGCACAAGATTGGTTAAAAACCGTAATTGGACATGAATTAGCCTAGGGAGGTCGAAAATGACCTAATTGTTCATCCAATGACACAAAAACACCTAATGGATGCACAAGATTGGTTAAAAACCCTAATTGGACTACATTAAGTGTAGGGGGGACGAAAATGACCTAAATGTTCATCCAATGACACAAAAACACCTAATGGATGCACAAGATTGGTTAAAAATCCTAATTGGACTACATTAAGTGTAGGGAGGACGAAAATTACCTAAATGTTCATCCAACGACACAAAACACCTATTGGATGCACAAGATTGGTTAAAAACCCTAATTGGACTAGAATTAGCCTAGGGAGGACGAAAATGACCTAAATGTTCATCCAATGACACAAAAACACTTAATGGATGCACAAGATTGGTTAAAAATCCTAATTGGACTACATTAAGTGTAGGGAGGACGAAAATGAACTAAATGTTCATCCCACGACTCAAAACACCTATTGGATGCACAATATTGGTTAAAAACCCTAATTGGACAAGAATTAGCCTAGGGAGGACGAAAATGACCTAAATGTTCATCCAATGACACAAAAACACCTAATGGATGCACAAGATTGGTTAAAAACCCTAATTGGACATGAATTAGCCTAGGGACGTCGAAAATGACCTAATTGTTCATCCAATGACACAAACACAACTATTGGATGCACAAGATTGGTTAGAAACCATAATTGAACAAGCATAAGTCTAGGGAGGTCGAAAATGAGCTAATTGTTCATCCAATGACACAAACACAACTATTGGATGCACAAGATTGGTTAGAAACCCTAATTGGACAAGGATAAGCCTAGGGAGGATGAAAATGACCTAAATGTTCATCCGATGACACAAAAACACCTAATGGATGCACAAGATTGGTTAAAAACCCTAATTGGACATGAATTAGCCAAAGGAGGACGAAAATGACCTAATTGTTCATCCAATGACACAAACAGAACTATTGGATGCACAAGATTGGGTAGAAACCCTAATTGGACAAGGATAAGCCTAGGGAGGATGAAAATGACCTAAATGTTCATCCGATGACACAAAAACACCTAATGGATGCACAAGATTGGTTAAAAACCCTAATTGGACATGAATTAGCCTAGGGAGGACGAAAATGACCTAATTGTTCATCCAATGACACAAACACAACTATTGGATGCACAAGATTGGTTAGAAACCCTAATTGGACAAGGATAAGCCTAGGGAGGACGAAAATGACCTAAATGTTCATGCAATGACACAAAAACACCTAATGGATGCACAAGATTGGTTAAAAACTCTAATTGGACTACATTAAGTGTAGGGAGGACGAAAATGACCTAAATGTTCATCCAATGACACAAAACACCTATTGGATGCACAAGATTGGTTAAAAACCCTAATTGGACAAGAATCAGCCTAGGGAGGATGAAAATGACCTAAATGTTCGTCCTATAACATAAAACACCTATTGGATGCACAAGATTGGTTAAAAACCCTAATTCGACAAGACTTAGCCTAGGGAGGACGAAAATGACCTAAATGTTCATCCAATGACACAAAAACACCTAATGGATGCACAAGATTGGTTAAAAACCCTAATTGGACATGAATTAGCCTAGGGAGTTGGAAAATGACCTAATTGCTCATCCAATGACACAAACACAACTATTGGATGCACAAGATTGGTTAGAAACCCTAATTCGACAAGACTTAGCCTAGGGAGGACGAAAATGACCTAAATGTTCATCCAATGACACAAAAACACCTAATGGATGCACAAGATTGGTTAAAAACCCTAATTGGACATGAATTAGCCTAGGGAGGTCGAAAATGACCTAATTGTTCATCCAATGACACAAACACAACTATTGGATGCACAAGATTGGTTAGAAACCATAATTGGACAAGCATAAGTCTAGGGAGGTCGAAAATGAGCTAATTGTTCATCCAATGACACAAACACAACTATTGGATGCACAAGACTGGTTAGAAACCCTAATTGGACAAGGATAAGCCTAGGGAGGATGAAAATGACCTAAATGTTCATCCGATGATACAAAAACACCTAATGGATGCACAAGATTGGTTAAAAACCCTAATTGGACATGAATTAGCCTAGGGAGGACGAAAATGACCTAATTGTTCATCCAATGACACAAACAGAACTATTGGATGCACAAGATTGGTTAGAAACCCTAATTGGACAAGGATAAGCCTAGGGAGGATGAAAATAACCTAAATGTTCATCCAATGACACAAAACACCTATTGGATGCACAAGATAGGTTAAAATCCCTAATTGGACAAGAATTAGCCTAGGGAGGACGAAAATGACCTAATTGTTCATCCAATGACACAAACACAACTATTGGATGCACAAGATTGGTTAGAAACCATAATTCGACAAGCATAAGTCTAGGGAGGTCGAAAATGAGCTAATTGTTCAACCAATGACACAAACACAACTATTGGATGCACAAGATTGGTTAAAACCCCTAATTGTTCAAGGATAAGCCTAGGGAGGATGAAAATGACCTAAATGTTCATCCAATGACACAAAACACCTATTAGATGCACAAGATTGGTTAAAAACCCTAATTAGACAAGAATTAGCCTAGGGAGGACGAAAATGTCCTAAATGTTCATCCAATGACACAAAAACACCTAATGGATGCACAAGATTGGTTAAAAACCCTAATTGGACTACATTAAGTGTAGGGGGGACGAAAATGACCTAAATGTTCATCCAATGACACAAAAACACCTAATGGATGCACAAGATTGGTTAAAAATCCTAATTGGACTACATTAAGTGTAGGGAGGACGAAAATTACCTAAATGTTCATCCAATGACACAAAACACCTATTGGATGCACAAGATTGGTTAAAAACCCTAATTGGACAAGAATTAGCCTAGGGAGGACAAAAATGACCTAAATGTTCATCCAATGACACAAAAACACTTAATGGATGCACAAGATTGGTTAAAAATCCTAATTGGACTACATTAAGTGTAGGGAGGACGAAAATGAACTAAATGTTCATCCCACGACTCAAAACACCTATTGGATGCACAATATTGGTTAAAAACCCTAATTGGACAAGAATTAGCCTAGGGAGGACGAAAATGACCTAAATGTTCATCCAATGACACAAAAACACCTAATGGATGCACAAGATTGGTTAAAAACCCTAATTGGACATGAATTAGCCTAGGGACGTCGAAAATGACCTAATTGTTCATCCAATGACACAAACACAACTATTGGATGCACAAGATTGGTTAGAAACCATAATTGAACAAGCATAAGTCTAGGGAGGTCGAAAATGAGCTAATTGTTCATCCAATGACACAAACACAACTATTGGATGCACAAGATTGGTTAGAAACCCTAATTGGACAAGGATAAGCCTAGGGAGGATGAAAATGACCTAAATGTTCATCCGATGACACAAAAACACCTAATGGATGCACAAGATTGGTTAAAAACCCTAATTGGACATGAATTAGCCAAAGGAGGACGAAAATGACCTAATTGTTCATCCAATGACACAAACAGAACTATTGGATGCACAAGATTGGTTAGAAACCCTAATTTGACAAGGATAAGCCTAGGGAGGATGAAAATGACCTAAATGTTCATCCGATGACACAAAAACACCTAATGGATGCACAAGATTGGTTAAAAACCCTAATTGGACATGAATTAGCCTAGGGAGGACGAAAATGACCTAATTGTTCATCCAATGACACAAACACAACTATTGGATGCACAAGATTGGTTAGAAACCCTAATTGGACAAGGATAAGCCTAGGGAGGACGAAAATGACCTAAATGTTCATGCAATGACACAAAAACACCTAATGGATGCACAAGATTGGTTAAAAACTCTAATTGGACTACATTAGGTGTAAGGAGGACGAAAATGACCTAAATGTTCATCCAATGACAAAAAACACCTATTGGATGCACAAGATTGGTTAAAAACCCTAATTGGACAAGAATCAGCCTAGGGAGGATGAAAATGACCTAAATGTTCGTCCTATAACATAAAACACCTATTGGATGCACAAGATTGGTTAAAAACCCTAATTCGACAAGACTTAGCCTAGGGAGCACGAAAATGACCTAAATGTTCATCCAATGACACGAAAACACCTAATGGATGCACAAGATTGGTTAAAAACCCTAATTGGACATGAATTAGCCTAGGGAGGTCGAAAATGACCTAATTGTTCATCCAACGACACAAAAACACCTAATGGATGCACAAGATTGGTTAAAAACCATAATTGGACAAGCATAAGTCTAGGGAGGTCGAAAATGAGCTAATTGTTCATCCAATGACACAAACACAACTATTGGATGCACAAGATTGGTTAAAACCCCTAATTGTTCAAGGATAAGCCTAGGGAGGATGAAAATGACCTAAATGTTCATCCAATGACACAAAACACCTATTAGATGCACAAGATTGGTTAAAAACCCTAATTAGACAAGAATTAGCCTAGGGAGGACGAAAATGTCCTAAATGTTCATCCAATGACACAAAAACACCTAATGGATGCACAAGATTGGTTAAAAACCCTAATTGGACTACTTTAAGTGTAGGGGGGACGAAAATGACCTAAATGTTCATCCAATGACACAAAAACACCTAATGGATGCACAAGATTGGTTAAAAATCCTAATTGGACTACATTAAGTGTAGGGAGGACGAAAATTACCTAAATGTTCATCCAATGACACAAAACACCTATTGGATGCACAAGATTGGTTAAAAACCCTAATTGGACAAGAATTAGCCTAGGGAGGACGAAAATGACCTAAATGTTCATCCAATGACACAAAAACACCTAATGGATGCACAAGATTGGTTAAAAATCCTAATTAGACTACATTAAGTGTAGGGAGGACGAAAATGAACTAAATGTTCATCCCACGACCCAAAACACCTATTGGATGCACAAGATTGGTTAAAAACCCTAATTGGACAAGAATTAGCCTAGGGAGGACGAAAATGACCTAAATGTTCATCCAATGACACAAAAACACCTAATGGATGCACAAGATTGGTTAAAAACCCTAATTGGACATGAATTAGCCTAGGGAGGTCGAAAATGACCTAATTGTTCATCCAATGACACAAACACAACTATTGGATGCACAAGATTGGTTAGAAACCATAATTGGACAAGCATATGTCTAGGGAGGTCGAAAATGAGCTAATTGTTCATCCAATGACACAAACACAACTATTGGATGCACAAGATTGGTTAGAAACCCTAATTGGACAAGGATAAGCCTAGGGAGGATGAAAATGACCTAAATGTTCATCCGATGACACAAAAACACCTAATGGATGCACAAGATTGGTTAAAAACCCTAATTGGACATGAATTAGCCAAAGGAGGACCAAAATGACCTAATTGTTCATCCAATGACACAAACAGAACTATTGGATGCACAAGATTGGTTAGAAACCCTAATTGGACAAGGATAAGCCTAGGGAGGATGAAAATGACCTAAATGTTCATCCGATGACACAAAAACACCTAATGGATGCACAAGATTGGTTAAAAACCCTAATTGGACATGAATTAGCCTAGGGAGGACGAAAATGACCTAATTGTTCATCCAATGACACAAACACAACTATTGGATGCACAAGATTGGTTAGAAACCCTAATTGGACAAGGATAAGCCTAGGGAGGACGAAAATGACCTAAATGTTCATGCAATGACACAAAAACACCTAATGGATGCACAAGATTGGTTAAAAACTCTAATTGGACTACATTAGGTGTAAGGAGGACGAAAATGACCTAAATGTTCATCCAATGACACAAAACACCTATTGGATGCACAAGATTGGTTAAAAACCCTAATTGGACAAGAATCAGCCTAGGGAGGATGAAAATGACCTAAATGTTCGTCCTATAACATAAAACACCTATTGGATGCACAAGATTGGTTAAAAACCCTAATTCGACAAGACTTAGCCTAGGGAGGACGAAAATGACCTAAATGTTCATCCAATGACACAAAAACACCTAATGGATGCACAAGATTGGTTAAAAACCCTAATTGGACATGAATTAGCCTAGGGAGGTGGAAAATGACCTAATTGTTCATCCAATGACACAAACACAACTATTGGATGCACAAGATTGGTTAGAAACCCTAATTCGACAAGACTTAGCCTAGGGAGGACGAAAATGACCTAAATGTTCATCCAATGACACAAAAACACCTAATGGATGCACAAGATTGGTTAAAAACCCTAATTGGACAAGAATTAGCCTAGGGAGGTCGAAAATGACCTAATTGTTCATCCAATGACACAAACACAACTATTGGATGCACAAGATTGGTTAGAAACCATAATTGGACAAGCATAAGTCTAGGGAGGTCGAAAATGAGCTAATTGTTCATCCAATGACACAAACACAACTATTGGATGCACAAGATTGGTTAGAAACCCTAATTGGACAAGGATAAGCCTAGGGAGGATGAAAATGACCTAAATGTTCATCCGATGACACAAAAACACCTAATGGATGCACAAGATTGGTTAAAAACCCTAATTGGACATGAATTAGCCAAAGGAGGACGAAAATGTCCTAATTGTTCATCCAATGACACAAACAGAACTATTGGATGCACAAGATTGGTTAGAAACCATAATTGGACAAGGATAAGCCTAGGGAGGATGAAAATGACCTAAATGTTCATCCAATGACAAAAAACACCTATTGGATGCACAAGATTGGTTAAAAACCCAAATTGGACAAGAATCAGCCTAGGGAGGATGAAAATGACCTAAATGTTCGTCCTATAACATAAAACACCTATTGGATGCACAAGATTGGTTAAAAACCCTAATTCGACAAGACTTAGCCTAGGGAGCACGAAAATGACCTAAATGTTCATCCAATGACACAAAAACACCTAATGGATGCACAAGATTGGTTAAAAACCCTAATTGGACATGAATTAGCCTAGGGAGGTCGAAAATGACCTAATTGTTCATCCAACGACACAAAAACACCTAATGGATGCACAAGATTGGTTAAAAACCATAATTGGACAAGCATAAGTCTAGGGAGGTCGAAAATGAGCTAATTGTTCATCCAATGACACAAACACAACTATTGGATGCACAAGATTGGTTAAAACCCCTAATTGTTCAAGGATAAGCCTAGGGAGGATGAAAATGACCTAAATGTTCATCCAATGACACAAAACACCTATTAGATGCACAAGATTGGTTAAAAACCCTAATTCGACAAGACTTAGCCTAGGGAGCACGAAAATGACCTAAATGTTCATCCAATGACACAAAAACACCTAATGGATGCACAAGATTGGTTAAAAACCCTAATTGGACATGAATTAGCCTAGGGAGGTCGAAAATGACCTAATTGTTCATCCAACGACACAAAAACACCTAATGGATGCACAAGATTGGTTAAAAACCATAATTGGACAAGCATAAGTCTAGGGAGGTCGAAAATGAGCTAATTGTTCATCCAATGACACAAACACAACTATTGGATGCACAAGATTGGTTAAAACCCCTAATTGGACAAGAATCAGCCTAGGGAGGATGAAAATGACCTAAATGTTCGTCCTATAACATAAAACACCTATTGGATGCACAAGATTGGTTAAAAACCCTAATTCGACAAGACTTAGCCTAGGGAGGACGAAAATGACCTAAATGTTCATCCAATGACACAAAAACACCTAATGGATGCACAAGATTGGTTAAAAACCCTAATTGGACATGAATTAGCCTAGGGAGGTCGAAAATGACCTAATTGTTCATCCAATGACACAAACACAACTATTGGATGCACAAGATTGGTTAGAAACCCTAATTGGACAAGGATAAGCCTAGGGAGGATGAAAATGACCTAAATGTTCATCCAATGACACAAAACACCTATTGGATGCACAAGATTGGTTAAAAACCCTAATTGGACAAGAATTAGCCTAGGGAGGACGAAAATGACCTAATTGTTCATCCAATGACACAAACACAACTATTGGATGCACAAGATTGGTTAAAACCCCTAATTGTTCAAGGATAAGCCTAGGGAGGATGAAAATGACCTAAATGTTCATCCAATGACACAAAACACCTATTAGATGCACAAGATTGGTTAAAAACCCTAATTAGACAAGAATTAGCCTAGGGAGGACGAAAATGTCCTAAATGTTCATCCAATGACACAAAAACACCTAATGGATGCACAAGATTGGTTAAAAACCCTAATTGGACTACATTAAGTGTAGGGGGGACGAAAATGACCTAAATTTTCATCCAATGACACAAAAACACCTAATGGATGCACAAGATTGGTTAAAAATCCTAATTGGACTACATTAAGTGTAGGGAGGACGAAAATGAACTAAATGTTCATCCCACGACCCAAAACACCTATTGGATGCACAAGATTGGTTAAAAACCCTAATTGGACAAGAATTAGCCTAGGGAGGACGAAAATGAACTAAATGTTCATCCCACGACCCAAAACACCTATTGGATGCACAAGATTGGTTAAAAACCCTAATTGGACAAGAATTAGCCTAGGGAGGACGAAAATGACCTAAATGTTCATCCAATGACACAAAAACACCTAATGGATGCACAAGATTGGTTAAAAATCCTAATTGGACTACATTAAGTGTAGGGAGGACGAAAATGACCTAAATGTTCATCCAATGACACAAAACACCTATTGGATGCACAAGATTGGTTAAAAACCCTAATTGGACAAGAATCAGCCTAGGGAGGATGAAAATGACCTAAATGTTCGTCCTATAACATAAAACACCTATTGGATGCACAAGATTGGTTAAAAACCCTAATTCGACAAGACTTAGCCTAGGGAGGACGAAAATGACCTAAATGTTCATCCAATGACACAAAAACACCTAATGGATGCACAAGATTGGTTAAAAACCCTAATTGGACATGAATTAGCCTAGGGAGTTGGAAAATGACCTAATTGCTCATCCAATGACACAAACACAACTATTGGATGCACAAGATTGGTTAGAAACCCTAATTCGACAAGACTTAGCCTAGGGAGGACGAAAATGACCTAAATGTTCATCCAATGACACAAAAACACCTAATGGATGCACAAGATTGGTTAAAAACCCTAATTGGACATGAATTAGCCTAGGGAGGTCGAAAATGACCTAATTGTTCATCCAATGACACAAACACAACTATTGGATGCACAAGATTGGTTAGAAACCATAATTGGACAAGCATAAGTCTAGGGAGGTCGAAAATGAGCTAATTGTTCATCCAATGACACAAACACAACTATTGGATGCACAAGACTGGTTAGAAACCCTAATTGGACAAGGATAAGCCTAGGGAGGATGAAAATGACCTAAATGTTCATCCGATGATACAAAAACACCTAATGGATGCACAAGATTGGTTAAAAACCCTAATTGGACAAGAATTAGCCTAGGGAGGACGAAAATGACCCAAATGTTCATCCAATGACACAAAAACACCTAATGGATGCACAAGATTGGTTAAAAATCCTAATTGGACTACATTAAGTGTAGGGAGGACGAAAATGACCTAAAGGTTCATCCAATGACACAAAACATATATTGGATGCACAAGATTGGTTAAAAACCCTAATTGGTCATGAATTAGCCTAGGGAGGACGAAAATGACCTAATTGTTCATCCAATGACACAAAAAGAACTATTGGATGCACAAGATTGGTTAGAAACCATAATTGGACAAGCATAAGTCTAGGGAGGTCGAAAATGAGCTAATTGTTCATCCAATGACACAAACACAACTATTGGATGCACAAGATTGGTTAAAACCCCTAATTGTTCAAGGATAAGCCTAGGGAGGATGAAAAACCCTAATTGGACATGAATTAGCCTAGGGAGGAAGAAAATGACCTAATTGTTCATCCAATGACACAAACAGAACTATTGGATGCACAAGATTGGTTAGAAACCCTAATTGGACAAGGATAAGCCTAGGGAGGACGAAAATGACCTAAATGTTCATGCAATGACACAAAAACACCTAATGGATGCACAAGATTGGTTAAAAACTCTAATTGGACTACATTAAGTGTAGGGAGGACGAAAATGACCTAAATGTTCATCCAATGACAAAAAACACCTATTGGATGCACAAGATTGGTTAAAAACCCTAATTGGACAAGAATCAGCCTAGGGAGGATGAAAATGACCTAAATGTTCGTCCTATAACATAAAACACCTATTGGATGCACAAGATTGGTTAAAAACCCTAATTCGACAAGACTTAGCCTAGGGAGCACGAAAATGACCTAAATGTTCATCCAATGACACAAAAACACCTAATGGATGCACAAGATTGGTTAAAAACCCTAATTGGACATGAATTAGCCTAGGGAGGTCGAAAATGACCTAATTGTTCATCCAACGACACAAAAACACCTAATGGACGCACAAGATTGGTTAAAAACCATAATTGGACAAGCATAAGTCTAGGGAGGTCGAAAATGAGCTAATTGTTCATCCAATGACACAAACACAACTATTGGATGCACAAGATTGGTTAAAACCCCTAATTGTTCAAGGATAAGTCTAGGGAGGATGAAAATGACCTAAATGTTCATCCAATGACACAAAACACCTATTAGATGCACAAGATTGGTTAAAAACCCTAATTAGACAAGAATTAGCCTAGGGAGGACGAAAATGTCCTAAATGTTCATCCAATGACACAAAAACACCTAATGGATGCACAAGATTGGTTAAAAATCCTAATTGGACTACATTAAGTGTAGGGAGGACGAAAATTACCTAAATGTTCATCCAATGACACAAAACACCTATTGGATGCACAAGATTGGTTAAAAACCCTAATTGGACAAGAATTAGCCTAGGGAGGACGAAAATGACCTAAATGTTCATCCAATGACACAAAAACACCTAATGGATGCACAAGATTGGTTAAAAATCTTAATTGGACTACATTAAGTGTAAGGAGGACGAAAATGAACTAAATGTTTATCCCACGACCCAAAACACCTATTGGATGCACAAGATTGGTTAAAAACCCTAATTGGACAAGAATTAGCCTAAGGAGGACGAAAATGACCTAAATGTTCATCCAATGACACAAAAACACCTAATGGATGCACAAGATTGGTTAAAAATCCAAATTGGACTACATTAAGTGTAGGGAGGACGAAAATTACCTAAATGTTCATCCAATGACACAAAACACCTATTGGATGCACAAGATTGGTTAAAAACCCTAATTGGACAAGAATTAGCCTAGGGAGGACGAAAATGACCTAAATGTTCATCCAATGACACAAAAACACCTAATGGATGCACAAGATTGGTTAAAAATCCTAATTGGACTACATTAAGTGTAGGGAAGACGAAAATGACCTAAAGGTTCATCCAATGACACAAAACATATATTGGATGCACAAGATTGGTTAAAAACCCTAATTGGACATGAATTAGCCTAGGGAGGACGAAAATGACCTAATTGTTCATCCAATGACACAAACAGAACTATTGGATGCACAAGATTGGTTAGAAACCATAATTGGACAAGCATAAGTCTAGGGAGGTCGAAAATGAGCTAATTGTTCATCCAATGACACAAACACAACTATTGGATGCACAAGATTGGTTAGAAACCCTAATTGGACAAGGATAAGCCTAGGGAGGACGAAAATGACCTAAATGTTCATGCAATGACACAAAAACACCTAATGGATGCACAAGATTGGTTAAAAACTCTAATTGGACTACATTAGGTGTAAGGAGGACGAAAATGACCTAAATGTTCATCCAATGACAAAAAACACCTATTGGATGCACAAGATTGGTTAAAAACCCTAATTGGACAAGAATCAGCCTAGGGAGGATGAAAATGACCTAAATGTTCGTCCTATAACATAAAACACCTATTGGTTGCACAAGATTGGTTAAAAACCCTAATTCGACAAGACTTAGCCTAGGGAGCACGAAAATGACCTAAATGTTCATCCAATGACACAAAAACACCTAATGGATGCACAAGATTGGTTAAAAACCCTAATTGGACATGAATTAGCCTAGGGAGGTCGAAAATGACCTAATTGTTCATCCAACGACACAAAAACACCTAATGGATGCACAAGATTGGTTAAAAACCATAATTGGACAAGCATAAGTCTAGGGAGGTCGAAAATGAGCTAATTGTTCATCCAATGACACAAACACAACTATTGGATGCACAAGATTGGTTAAAACCCCTAATTGTTCAAGGATAAGCCTAGGGAGGATGAAAAACCCTAATTGGACATGAATTAGCCTAGGGAGGATGAAAATGACCTAAATGTTCATCCGATGACACAAAAACACCTAATGGATGCACAAGATTGGTTAGAAACCCTAATTGGACATGAATTAGCCTAGGGAGGACGAAAATGACCTAATTGTTCATCCAATGACACAAACACAACTATTGGATGCACAAGATTGGTTAGAAACCCTAATTGGACAAGGATAAGCCTAGGGAGGACGAAAATGACCTAAATGTTCATGCAATGACACAAAAACACCTAATGGATGCACAAGATTGGTTAAAAACTCTAATTGGACTACATTAGGTGTAAGGAGGACGAAAATGACCTAAATGTTCATCCAATGACAAAAAACACCTATTGGATGCACAAGATTGGTTAAAAACCCTAATTGGACAAGAATCAGCCTAGGGAGGATGAAAATGACCTAAATGTTCGTCCTATAACATAAAACACCTATTGGATGCACAAGATTGGTTAAAAACCCTAATTGGACTACATTAAGTGTAGGGAGGACGATAATGACCTAAATGTTCATCCAATGACACAAAACACCTATTGGATGCACAAGATTGGTTAAAAACCCTAATTGGACAAGAATTAGCCTAGGGAGGACGAAAATGACCTAAATGTTCATCCAATGACACAAAAACACCTATTGGATGCACAAGATTGGTTAAAAACCCTAATTGGACTACATTAAGTGTAGGGAGGACGAAAATGACCTAAATGTTCATCCAATGACACAAAAACACCTAATGGATGCACAAGATTGGTTAAAAATCCTAATTGGACTACATTAAGTGTAGGGAGGACGAAAATGAACTAAATGTTCATCCCACGACCCAAAACACCTATTGGATGCACAAGATTGGTTAAAAACCCTAATTGGACAAGAATTAGCCTAGGGAGGACGAAAATGAACTAAATGTTCATCCCACGACCCAAAACACCTATTGGATGCACAAGATTGGTTAAAAACCCTAATTGGACAAGAATTAGCCTAGGGAGGACGAAAATGACCTAAATGTTCATCCAATGACACAAAAACACCTAATGGATGCACAAGATTGGTTAAAAATCCTAATTGGACTACATTAAGTGTAGGGAGGACGAAAATGAACTAAATGTTCATCCCACGACCCAAAACACCTATTGGATGCACAAGATTGGTTAAAAACCCTAATTGGACATGAATTAGCCTAGGGAGGACGAAAATGACCTAAATGTTCATACAATGACACAAAAACACCTAATGGATGCACAAGATTGGTTAAAAACCCTAATTGGACTACATTAAGTGTAGGGAGGACGAAAATGACCTAAATGTTCATCCAATGACACAAAACACCTATTGGATGCACAAGATTGGTTCAAAACCCTAATTGGACTACATTAAGTGTAGGGAGGACGAAAATGACCTAAAGGTTCATCCAATGACACAAAACACCTATTGGATGCACAAGATTGGTTAAAAACCCTAATTGGACAAGAATTAGCCTAGGGAGGACGAAAATGACCTAAATGTTCATCCAATGACACAAAAACACCTAATGGATGCACAAGATTGGTTAAAAACCCTAATTGGACAAGATTAAGTGTAGGGATGACGAAAATGACCTAAATGTTCATCCAATGATACAAAAACACCTGATTGATGCACAAGATTGGTTAAAAACCCTAATTGGACAAGAATTAGCATAGGGAAAACGAAAATGACCTAATTCTTCATCCATTGACACAATAATACCTAATGGATGCACAAGATTGGTTAAAAACCCTAATTGGACTACATTAAGTGTAAGGAGGACGAAAATGACCTAAATGTTCATCCAATGACACAAAACACCTATTGGATGCACAAGATTGGTTAAAAACCCTAATTGGACAAGAATTAGCCTAGGGAGGACGAAAATGACCTAAATGTTCATCCAATGACACAAAAACACCTAATGGATGCACAAGATTGGTTAAAAACCCTAATTGGACAAGATTAAGTGTAGGGATGACGAAAATGACCTAAATGTTCATCAAATGATACAAAAACACCTGATTGATGCACAAGATTGGTTAAAAACCCTAATTGGACTACATTAAGTCTAGGGAGGACGAAAATGACCTAAATGTTCATCCAATGACACAAAACACCTATTGGATGCACAAGATTGGTTAAAAACCCTAATTGGAAAAGAATTAGCCTAGGGAGGACAAAAATGACCTAATTGTTCATCCAATGACACAAACACACCAATTGGATGCACAAGATTGGTTAGAAACCCTAATTGGACAAGAATAATCCTAGGGAGGTCGAAAATGACATAATTGTTCATCCAATTGTACAAAACACCTATTGGATGCACAAGATTGGTTAAAAACCCTAATTGGACAAGAATTAGCATAGGGAAAACGAAAATGACCTAATTCTTCATCCA
Source organism: Cicer judaicum (assembly GCA_037974835.1). Taxonomy (NCBI): domain Eukaryota; kingdom Viridiplantae; phylum Streptophyta; class Magnoliopsida; order Fabales; family Fabaceae; genus Cicer; species Cicer judaicum. The sequence goes on along the minus strand of JBBPBS010000549.1, from coordinate 6,512,765 downwards.
TTGACACAATAATACCTAATGGATGCACAAGATTGGTTAAAAACCCTAATTGGACTACATTAAGTGTAAGGAGGACGAAAATGACCTAAATGTTCATCCAATGACACAAAACACCTATTGGATGCACAAGATTGGTTAAAAACCCTAATTGGACAAGATTAAGTGTAGGGAGGACGAAAATGACCTAAATGTTCATCCAATGACAGAAAAACACCTAATGGATGCACAAGATTGGTTAAAAACCCTAATTGGACAAGAATTAGCCTAGGGAGGACGAAAATGACCTAAATGTTCATCCAATGACACAAAAACACCTAATGGATGCACAAGATTGGTTAAAAACCCTAATTAGACAAGAATTAGCCTAGGGAGGACGAAAATGTCCTAAATGTTCATCCAATGACACAAAAACACCTAATGGATGCACAAGATTGGTTAAAAACCCTAATTGGCCTACATTAAGTGTAGGGGGGACGAAAATGACCTAAATGTTCATCCAATGACCCAAAAACACCTAATGGATGCACAAGATTGGTTAAAAATCCTAATTGGACTACATTAAGTGTAGGGAGGACGAAAATGAACTAAATGTTCATCCCACGACCCAAAACACCTATTGGATGCACAAGATTGGTTAAAAACCCTAATTGGACAAGAATTAGCCTAGGGAGGACGAAAATGACCTAAATGTTCATCCAATGACACAAAAACACCTAATGGATGCACAAGATTGGTTAAAAACCCTAATTGGACTACATTAAGTGTAGGGAGGACGAAAATGACCTAAATGTTCATCCAATGACACAAAACACCTATTGGATGCACAAGATTGGTTAGAAACCCTAATTGGACAAGGATAAGCCTAGGGAGGATGAAAATTACCTAAATGTTCATCCGATGACACAAAAACACCTAATGGATGCACAAGATTGGTTAAAAACCCTAATTGGACATGAATTAGCCTAGGGAAGACGAGAATGACCTAATTGTTCATCCAATGACACAAACAGAACTATTGGATGCACAAGATTGGTTAGAAACCATAATTGGACAAGCATAAGTCTAGGGAGGTCGAAAATGAGCTAATTGTTCATCCAATGACACAAACACAACTATTGGATGCACAAGATTGGTTAAAACCCCTAATTGTTCAAGGATAAGCCTAGGGAGGATGAAAATAATCTAAATGTTCATCCAATGACACAAAACACCTATTAGATGCACAAGATTGGTTAAAAACCCTAATTAGACAAGAATTAGCCTAAGGAGGACGAAAATGTCCTAAATGTTCATCCAATAACACAAAAACACCTAATGGATGCACAAGACTACATTAAGTGTAGGGGGGACGAAAATGACCTAAATGTTCATCCAATGACACAAAAACACCTAATGGATGCACAAGATTGGTTAAAAACCCTAATTGGACAAGAATTAGCCTAGGGAGGACGAAAATGACCTAAATGTTCATCCAATCACACAAAAACACCTAATGGATGCACAAGATTGGTTAAAAATCCTAATTGGACTACATTAAGTGTAGGGAGGACGAAAATGAACTAAATGTTCATCCCACGACCCAAAACACCTATTGGATGCACAAGATTGGTTAAAAAC
>JBBPBS010000549.1:6497684-6511138 GCA_037974835.1 Cicer judaicum | reverse complement strand
AGCCTAGGGAGGTCGAAAATGACCTAATTGTTCATCCAACGACACAAAAACACCTAATGGATGCACAAGATTGGTTAAAAACCATAATTGGACAAGCATAAGTCTAGGGAGGTCGAAAATGAGCTAATTGTTCATCCAATGACACAAACACAACTATTGGATGCACAAGATTGGTTAAAACCCCTAATTGTTCAAGGATAAGCCTAGGGAGGATGAAAATGACCTAAATGTTCATCCAATGACACAAAACACCTATTAGATGCACAAGATTGGTTAAAAACCCTAATTCGACAAGACTTAGCCTAGGGAGCACGAAAATGACCTAAATGTTCATCCAATGACACAAAAACACCTAATGGATGCACAAGATTGGTTAAAAACCCTAATTGGACATGAATTAGCCTAGGGAGGTCGAAAATGACCTAATTGTTCATCCAACGACACAAAAACACCTAATGGATGCACAAGATTGGTTAAAAACCATAATTGGACAAGCATAAGTCTAGGGAGGTCGAAAATGAGCTAATTGTTCATCCAATGACACAAACACACCTATTGGATGCACAAGATTGGTTAAAACCCCTAATTGTTCAAGGATAAGCCTAGGGAGGATGAAAATGACCTAAATGTTCATCCAATGACACAAAACACCTATTAGATGCACAAGATTGGTTAAAAACCCTAATTAGACAAGAATTAGCCTAGGGAGGACGAAAATGACCTAAATGTTCATCCAATGACACAAAAACACCTAATGGATGCACAAGATTGGTTAAAAATCCTAATTGGACTACATTAAGTGTAGGGAGGACGAAAATTACCTAAATGTTCATCCAATGACACAAAACACCTATTGGATGCACAAGATTGGTTAAAAACCCTAATTGGACAAGAATTAGCCTAGGGAGGACGAAAATGACCTAAATGTTCATCCAATGACACAAAAACACCAAATGGATGCACAAGATTGGTTAAAAATCCTAATTGGACTACATTAAGTGTAGGGAGGACGAAAATGAACTAAATGTTCATCCCACGACCCAAAACACCTATTGGATGCACAAGATTGGTTAAAAACCCTAATTGGACAAGAATTAGCCTAGGGAGGACGAAAATGAACTAAATGTTCAATCCACGACCCAAAACACATATTGGATGCACAAGATTGGTTAAAAACCCTAATTGGACAAGAATTAGCCTAGGGAGGACGAAAATGACCCAAATGTTCATCCAATGACACAAAAACACCTAATGGATGCACAAGATTGGTTAAAAATCCTAATTGGACTACATTAAGTGTAGGGAGGACGAAAATGACCTAAAGGTTCATCCAATGACACAAAACATATATTGGATGCACAAGATTGGTTAAAAACCCTAATTGGTCATGAATTAGCCTAGGGAGGACGAAAATGACCTAATTGTTCATCCAATGACACAAAAAGAACTATTGGATGCACAAGATTGGTTAGAAACCATAATTGGACAAGCATAAGTCTAGGGAGGTCGAAAATGAGCTAATTGTTCATCCAATGACACAAACACAACTATTGGATGCACAAGATTGGTTAAAACCCCTAATTGTTCAAGGATAAGCCTAGGGAGGATGAAAAACCCTAATTGGACATGAATTAGCCTAGGGAGGAAGAAAATGACCTAATTGTTCATCCAATGACACAAACAGAACTATTGGATGCACAAGATTGGTTAGAAACCCTAATTGGACAAGGATAAGCCTAGGGAGGACGAAAATGACCTAAATGTTCATGCAATGACACAAAAACACCTAATGGATGCACAAGATTGGTTAAAAACTCTAATTGGACTACATTAAGTGTAGGGAGGACGAAAATGACCTAAATGTTCATCCAATGACACAAAACACCTATTGGATGCACAAGATTGGTTAAAATCCCTAATTGGACAAGAATTAGCCTAGGGAGGACGAAAATGACCTAATTGTTCATCCAATGACACAAACACAACTATTGGATGCACAAGATTGGTTAGAAACCATAATTGGACAAGCATAAGTCTAGGGAGGTCGAAAATGAGCTAATTGTTCATCCAATGACACAAACACAACTATTGGATGCACAAGATTGGGTAAAACCCCTAATTGTTCAAGGATAAGCCTAGGGAGGATGAAAATGACCTAAATGTTCATCCAATGACACAAAACACCTATTAGATGCACAAGATTGGTTAAAAACCCTAATTAGACAAGAATTAGCCTAGGGAGGACGAAAATGTCCTAAATGTTCATCCAATGACACAAAAACACCTAATGGATGCACAAGATTGGTTAAAAACCCTAATTGGCCTACATTAAGTGTAGGGGGGACGAAAATGACCTAAATGTTCATCCAATGACCCAAAAACACCTAATGGATGCACAAGATTGGTTAAAAATCCTAATTGGACTACATTAAGTGTAGGGAGGACGAAAATGAACTAAATGTTCATCCCACGACCCAAAACACCTATTGGATGCACAAGATTGGTTAAAAACCCTAATTGGACAAGAATTAGCCTAGGGAGGACGAAAATGACCTAAATGTTCATCCAATGACACAAAAACACCTAATGGATGCACAAGATTGGTTAAAAACCCTAATTAGACAAGAATTAGCCTAGGGAGGACGAAAATGTCCGAAATGTTCATCCAATGACACAAAAACACCTAATGGATGCACAAGATTGGTTAAAAACCCTAATTGGACTACATTAAGTGTAGGGGGGACGAAAATGACCTAAATGTTCATCCAATGACACAAAAACACCTAATGGATGCACAAGATTGGTTAAAAATCCTAATTGGACTACATTAAGTGTAGGGAGGACGAAAATGAACTAAATGTTCATCCCACGACCCAAAACACCTATTGGATGCACAAGATTGGTTAAAAACACTAATTGGACAAGAATTAGCCTAGGGAGGACGAAAATGACCTAAATGTTCATCCAATGACACAAAACACTTATTGGATGCACAAGATTGGTTCAAAACCCTAATTGGACTACATTAAGTGTAGGGAGGACGAAAATTACCTAAATGTTCATCCAATGACACAAAACACCTATTGGATGCACAAGATTGGTTAAAAACCCTAATTGGACATGAATTAGCCTAGGGAGGTCGAAAATGACCTAATTGTTCATCCAATGACACAAACACAACTATTGGATGCACAAGATTGGTTAGAAACCATAATTGGACAAGCATAAGTCTAGGGAGGTCGAAAATGAGCTAATTGTTCATCCAATTACACAAACACAACTATTGGATGCACAAGATTGGTTAGAAACCCTAATTGGACAAGGATAAGCCTAGGGAGGATGAAAATGACCTAAATGTTCATCCGATGACACAAAAACACCTAATGGATGCACAAGATTGGTTAAAAACCCTAATTGGACATGAATTAGCCTAGGGAGGACGAAAATGACCTAATTGTTCATCCAATGACACAAACACAACTATTGGATGCACAAGATTGGTTAGAAACCCTAATTGGACAAGGATAAGCCTAGGGAGGACGAAAATGACCTAAATGTTCATGCAATGACACAAAAACACCTAATGGATGCACAAGATTGGTTAAAAACCCTAATTGGACATGAATTAGCCAAAGGAGGACGAAAATGACCTAATTGTTCATCCAATGACACAAACAGAACTATTGGATGCACAAGATTGGTTAGAAACCCTAATTGGACAAGGATAAGCCTAGGGAGGACGAAAATGACCTAAATGTTCATCCAATGACACAAAAACACCTAATGGATGCACAAGATTGGTTAAAAACCCTAATTGGACATGAATTAGCCTAGGGAGGACGAAAATGACCTAATTGTTCATCCAATGACACAAACAGAACTATTGGATGCACAAGATTGGTTAGAAACCCTAATTGGACAAGGATAAGCCTAGGGAGGATGAAAATGACCTAAATGTTCATCCAATGACACAAAACACCTATTGGATGCACAAGATAGGTTAAAATCCCTAATTGGACAAGAATTAGCCTAGGGAGGACGAAAATGACCTAATTGTTCATCCAATGACACAAACACAACTACTGGATGCACAAGATTGGTTAGAAACCATAATTCGACAAGCATAAGTCTAGGGAGGTCGAAAATGCGCTAATTGTTTATCCAATGACACAAACACAACTATTGGATGCACAAGATTGGTTAAAACCCCTAATTGTTCAAGGATAAGCCTAGGGAGGATGAAAATGACCTAAATGTTCATCCAATGACACAAAACACCTATTAGATGCACAAGATTGGTTAAAAACCCTAATTAGACAAGAATTAGCCTAGGGAGGACGAAAATGTCCGAAATGTTCATCCAATGACACAAAAACACCTAATGGATGCACAAGATTGGTTAAAAACCCTAATTGGACTACATTAAGTGTAGGGGGGACGAAAATGACCTAAATGTTCATCCAATGACACAAAAACACCTAATGGATGCACAAGATTGGTTAAAAATCCTAATTGGACTATATTAAGTGTAGGGAGGACGAAAATTACCTAAATGTTCATCCAATGATACAAAACACCTATTGGATGCACAAGATTGTTTAAAAACCCTAATTAGACAAGAATTAGCCTAGGGAGGACGAAAATGACCTAAATGTTCATCCAATGACACAAAAACACCTAATGGATGCACAAGATTGGTTAAAAACCCTAATTGGACTACATTAAGTGTAGGGAGGACGAAAATGACCTAAATGTTCATCCAATGACACAAAAACACCTAATGGATGCACAAGATTGGTTAAAAATCCTAATTGGACTACATTAAGTGTAGGGAGGACGAAAATGACCTAAAGGTTCATCCAATGACACAAAACATATATTGGATGCACAAGATTGGTTAAAAACCCTAATTGGACATGAATTAGCCTAGGGAGGACGAAAATGACCTAATTGTTCATCCAATGACACAAACAGAACTATTGGATGCACAAGATTGGTTAGAAACCATAATTGGACAAGCATAAGTCTAGGGAGGTCGAAAATGAGCTAATTGTTCATCCAATGACACAAACACAACTATTGGATGCACAAGATTGGTTAGAAACCCTAATTGGACAAGGATAAGCCTAGGGAGGATGAAAATGACCTAAATGTTCATCCGATGACACAAAAACACCTAATGGATGCACAAGATTGGTTAAAAACCCTAATTGGACATGAATTAGCCTAGGGAGGTCGAAAATGACCTAATTGTTCATCCAATGACACAAACACAACTATTGGATGCACAAGATTGGTTAGAAACCATAATTGGACAAGCATAAGTCTAGGGAGGTCGAAAATGAGCTAATTGTTCATCCAATGACACAAACACAACTATTGGATGCACAAGACTGGTTAGAAACCCTAATTGGACAAGGATAAGCCTAGGGAGGATGAAAATGACCTAAATGTTCATCCGATGATACAAAAACACCTAATGGATGCACAAGATTGGTTAAAAACCCTAATTGGACAAGAATTAGCCTAGGGAGGACGAAAATGACCCAAATGTTCATCCAATGACACAAAAACACCTAATGGATGCACAAGATTGGTTAAAAATCCTAATTGGACTACATTAAGTGTAGGGAGGACGAAAATGACCTAAAGGTTCATCCAATGACACAAAACATATATTGGATGCACAAGATTGGTTAAAAACCCTAATTGGTCATGAATTAGCCTAGGGAGGACGAAAATGACCTAATTGTTCATCCAATGACACAAAAAGAACTATTGGATGCACAAGATTGGTTAGAAACCATAATTGGACAAGCATAAGTCTAGGGAGGTCGAAAATGAGCTAATTGTTCATCCAATGACACAAACACAACTATTGGATGCACAAGATTGGTTAAAACCCCTAATTGTTCAAGGATAAGCCTAGGGAGGATGAAAAACCCTAATTGGACATGAATTAGCCTAGGGAGGAAGAAAATGACCTAATTGTTCATCCAATGACACAAACAGAACTATTGGATGCACAAGATTGGTTAGAAACCCTAATTGGACAAGGATAAGCCTAGGGAGGACGAAAATGACCTAAATGTTCATGCAATGACACAAAAACACCTAATGGATGCACAAGATTGGTTAAAAACTCTAATTGGACTACATTAAGTGTAGGGAGGACGAAAATGACCTAAATGTTCATCCAATGACACAAAACACCTATTGGATGCACAAGATTGGTTAAAATCCCTAATTGGACAAGAATTAGCCTAGGGAGGACGAAAATGACCTAATTGTTCATCCAATGACACAAACACAACTATTGGATGCACAAGATTGGTTAGAAACCATAATTGGACAAGCATAAGTCTAGGGAGGTCGAAAATGAGCTAATTGTTCATCCAATGACACAAACACAACTATTGGATGCACAAGATTGGGTAAAACCCCTAATTGTTCAAGGATAAGCCTAGGGAGGATGAAAATGACCTAAATGTTCATCCAATGACACAAAACACCTATTAGATGCACAAGATTGGTTAAAAACCCTAATTAGACAAGAATTAGCCTAGGGAGGACGAAAATGTCCTAAATGTTCATCCAATGACACAAAAACACCTAATGGATGCACAAGATTGGTTAAAAACCCTAATTGGACTACATTAAGTGTAGGGGGGACGAAAATGACCTAAATTTTCATCCAATGACACAAAAACACCTAATGGATGCACAAGATTGGTTAAAAATCCTAATTGGACTACATTAAGTGTAGGGAGGACGAAAATGAACTAAATGTTCATCCCACGACCCAAAACACCTATTGGATGCACAAGATTGGTTAAAAACCCTAATTGGACAAGAATTAGCCTAGGGAGGACGAAAATGAACTAAATGTTCATCCCACGACCCAAAACACCTATTGGATGCACAAGATTGGTTAAAAACCCTAATTGGACAAGAATTAGCCTAGGGAGGACGAAAATGACCTAAATGTTCATCCAATGACACAAAAACACCTAATGGATGCACAAGATTGGTTAAAAATCCTAATTGGACTACATTAAGTGTAGGGAGGACGAAAATGAACTAAATGTTCATCCCACGACCCAAAACACCTATTGGATGCACAAGATTGGTTAAAAACCCTAATTGGACATGAATTAGCCTAGGGAGGACGAAAATGACCTAAATGTTCATACAATGACACAAAAACACCTAATGGATGCACAAGATTGGTTAAAAACCCTAATTGGACTACATTAAGTGTAGGGAGGACGAAAATGACCTAAATGTTCATCCAATGACACAAAACACCTATTGGATGCACAAGATTGGGTAGAAACCCTAATTGGAAAAGGATAAGCCTAGGGAGGATGAAAATGACCTAAATGTTCATCCGATGACACAAAAACACCTAATGGATGCACAAGATTGGTTAAAAACCCTAATTGGACATGAATTAGCCTAGGGAAGACGAGAATGACCTAATTGTTCATCCAATGACACAAACAGAACTATTGGATGCACAAGATTGGTTAGAAACCATAATTGGACAAGCATAAGTCTAGGGAGGTCGAAAATGAGCTAATTGTTCATCCAATGACACAAACACAACTATTGGATGCACAAGATTGGTTAAAACCCCTAATTGTTCAAGGATAAGCCTAGGGAGGATGAAAATGATCTAAATGTTCATCCAATGACACAAAACACCTATTAGATGCACAAGATTGGTTAAAAACCCTAATTAGACAAGAATTAGCCTAGGGAGGACGAACATGTCCTAAATGTTCATCCAATAACACAAAAACACCTAATGGATGCACAAGATTGGTTAAAAACCCTAATTGGACTACATTAAGTGTAGGGGGGACGAAAATGACCTAAATGTTCATCCAATGACACAAAAACACCTAATGGATGCACAAGATTGGTTAAAAACCCTAATTGGACAAGAATTAGCCTAGGGAGGACGAAAATGACCTAAATGTTCATCCAATGACACAAAAACACCTAATGGATGCACAAGATTGGTTAAAAATCCTAATTGGACTACATTAAGTGTAGGGAGGATGAAAATTACCTAAATGTTCATCCAATGACACAAAACACCTATTGGATGCACAAGATTGGTTAAAAACCCTAATTGGACAAGAATTAGCCTAGGGAGGACGAAAATGACCTAAATGTTCATCCAATGACAAAAAAACACCAAATGGATGCACAAGATTGGTTAAAAATCCTAATTGGACTACATTAAGTGTAGGGAGGACGAAAATGAACTAAATGTTCATCCCACGACCCAAAACACCTATTGGATGCACAAGATTGGTTAAAAACCCTAATTGGACAAGAATTAGCCTAGGGAGGACGAAAATGACCTAAATGTTCATCCAATGACACAAAAACACCTAATGGATGCACAAGATTGGTTAAAAACCCTAATTGGACAAGAATTAGCCTAGGGAGGACAAAAATGACCTAATTGTTCATCCAATGACACAAACACAACTATTGGATGCACAAGGTTGGTTAGAAACCCTAATTGGACAAGCATAAGCCTAGGGAGGATGAAAATGACCTAAATGTCCATCCAATGAAACAAAAACACCTAATGGATGCACAAGATTGGTTAAAAACCCAAATTGGACAAGAATTAGCCTAGGGAGGACGAAAATGACCTAAATGTTCATCCAATGACACAAAAACACCTAATGGATGCACAAGATTGGTTAAAAACCCTAATTGGACATGAATTAGCCTAGGGAGGTCGAAAATGACCTAATTGTTCATCCAATGACACAAACACAACTATTGGATGCACAAGATTGGTTAGAAACCATAATTGGACAAGCATAAGTCTAGGGAGGTCGAAAATGAGCTAATTGTTCATCCAATGACACAAACACAACTATTGGATGCACAAGATTGGTTAGAAACCCTAATTGGACAAGGATAAGCCTAGGGAGGACGAAAATGACCTAAATGTTCATGCAATGACACAAAAACACCTAATGGATGCACAAGATTGGTTAAAAACTCTAATTGGACTACATTAGGTGTAAGGAGGACGAAAATGACCTAAATGTTCATCCAATGACAAAAAACACCTATTGGATGCACAAGATTGGTTAAAAACCCTAATTGGACAAGAATCAGCCTAGGGAGGATGAAAATGACCTAAATGTTCGTCCTATAACATAAAACACCTATTGGTTGCACAAGATTGGTTAAAAACCCTAATTCGACAAGACTTAGCCTAGGGAGCACGAAAATGACCTAAATGTTCATCCAATGACACAAAAACACCTAATGGATGCACAAGATTGGTTAAAAACCCTAATTGGACATGAATTAGCCTAGGGAGGTCGAAAATGACCTAATTGTTCATCCAACGACACAAAAACACCTAATGGATGCACAAGATTGGTTAAAAACCATAATTGGACAAGCATAAGTCTAGGGAGGTCGAAAATGAGCTAATTGTTCATCCAATGACACAAACACAACTATTGGATGCACAAGATTGGTTAAAACCCCTAATTGTTCAAGGATAAGCCTAGGGAGGATGAAAAACCCTAATTGGACATGAATTAGCCTAGGGAGGATGAAAATGACCTAAATGTTCATCCGATGACACAAAAACACCTAATGGATGCACAAGATTGGTTAGAAACCCTAATTGGACATGAATTAGCCTAGGGAGGACGAAAATGACCTAATTGTTCATCCAATGACACAAACACAACTATTGGATGCACAAGATTGGTTAGAAACCCTAATTGGACAAGGATAAGCCTAGGGAGGACGAAAATGACCTAAATGTTCATCCGATGATACAAAAACACCTAATGGATGCACAAGAATGGTTAAAAACCCTAATTGGAAATGAATTAGGCTAGGGAGGACGAAAATGACCTAATTGTTCATCCAATGACACAAACAGAACTATTGGATGCACAAGATTGGTTAGAAACCATAATTGGACAAGCATAAGTCTAGGGAGGTCGAAAGTGAGCTAATTGTTCATCCAATGACACAAACGCAACTATTGTATGCATAAGATTGGTTAAAACCCCTAATTGTTCAAGGATAAGCCTAGGGAGGATGAAAAACCCTAATTGGACATGAATTAGCCTAGGGAGGACGAAAATGACCTAATTGTTCATCGAATGACACAAACAGAACTATTGGATGCACAAGATTGGTTAGAAACCCTAATTGGACAAGGATAAGCCTAGGGAGGATGAAAATGACCTAAATGTTCATCCGATGACACAAAAACACCTAATGGATGCACAAGATTGGTTAAAAACCCTAATTGGACAAGAATTAGCCTAGGGAGGACGAAAATGACCTAAATGTTCATCCAATGACACAAAAACACCTAATGGATGCACAAGATTGGTTAAAAATCCTAATTGGACTACATTAAGTGTAGGGAGGACGAAAATGAACTAAATGTTCATCCCACGACCCAAAACACCTATTGGATGCACAAGATTGGTTAAAAACCCTAATTGGACATGAATTAGCCTAGGGAGGACGAAAATGACCTAAATGTTCATACAATGACACAAAAACACCTAATGGATGCACAAGATTGGTTAAAAACCCTAATTGGACTACATTAAGTGTAGGGAGGACGAAAATGACCTAAATGTTCATCCAATGACACAAAACACCTATTGGATGCACAAGATTGGTTAAAAACCCTAATTGGACTACATTAAGTGTAGGGAGGACGAAAATGACCTAAATGTTCATCCAATGACACAAAACTCCTATTGGATGCACAAGATTGGTTAAAAACCCTAATTGGACAAGAATTAGCCTAGGGAGGACTAAAATGACCTAAATGTTCATCCAATGACACAAAACACCTATTGGATGCACAAGATTGGTTAAAAACCCTAATTGGACAAGAATTAGCCTAGGGAGGACGAAAATGACCTAAATGTTCATCCAATGACACAAAAACACCAAATGGATGCACAAGATTGGTTAAAAATCCTAATTGGACTACATTAAGTGTAGGGAGGACGAAAATGAACTAAATGTTCATCCCACGACCCAAAACACCTATTGGATGCACAAGATTGGTTAAAAACCCTAATTGGACAAGAATTAGCCTAGGGAGGACGAAAATGACCTAAATGTTCATCCAATGACACAAAAACACCTAATGGATGCACAAGATTGGTTAAAAATCCAAATTGGACTACATTAAGTGTAGGGAGGACGAAAATTACCTAAATGTTCATCCAATGACACAAAAAACCTATTGGATGCACAAGATTGGTTAAAAACCCTAATTGGACAAGAATTAGCCTAGGGAGGACGAAAATGACCTAAATGTTCATCCAATGACACAAAAACACCTAATGGATGCACAAGATTGGTTAAAAATCCTAATTGGACTACATTAAGTGTAGGGAGGACGAAAATGAACTAAATGTTCATCCCACGACCCAAAACACCTATTGGATGCACAAGATTGGTTAAAAACCCTAATTCGACAAGAATTAGCCTAGGGAGGTCGAAAATGACCTAAATGTTCATCCAATGACACAAAAACACCTAATGGATGCACAAGATTGGTTAAAAACCGTAATTGGACATGAATTAGCCTAGGGAGGTCGAAAATGACCTAATTGTTCATCCAATGACACAAAAACACCTAATGGATGCACAAGATTGGTTAAAAACCCTAATTGGACTACATTAAGTGTAGGGGGGACGAAAATGACCTAAATGTTCATCCAATGACACAAAAACACCTAATGGATGCACAAGATTGGTTAAAAATCCTAATTGGACTACATTAAGTGTAGGGAGGACGAAAATTACCTAAATGTTCATCCAATGACACAAAACACCTATTGGATGCACAAGATTGGTTAAAAACCCTAATTGGACAAGAATTAGCCTAGGGAGGACAAAAATGACCTAAATGTTCATCCAATGACACAAAAACACTTAATGGATGCACAAGATTGGTTAAAAATCCTAATTGGACTACATTAAGTGTAGGGAGGACGAAAATGAACTAAATGTTCATCCCACGACTCAAAACACCTATTGGATGCACAATATTGGTTAAAAACCCTAATTGGACAAGAATTAGCCTAGGGAGGACGAAAATGACCTAAATGTTCATCCAATGACACAAAAACACCTAATGGATGCACAAGATTGGTTAAAAACCCTAATTGGACATGAATTAGCCTAGGGACGTCGAAAATGACCTAATTGTTCATCCAATGACACAAACACAACTATTGGATGCACAAGATTGGTTAGAAACCATAATTGGACAAGCATAAGTCTAGGGAGGTCGAAAATGAGCTAATTGTTCATCCAATGACACAAACACAACTATTGGATGCACAAGATTGGTTAGAAACCCTAATTGGACAAGGATAAGCCTAGGGAGGATGAAAATGACCTAAATGTTCATCCGATGACACAAAAACACCTAATGGATGCACAAGATTGGTTAAAAACCCTAATTGGACATGAATTAGCCAAAGGAGGACGAAAATGTCCTAATTGTTCATCCAATGACACAAACAGAACTATTGGATGCACAAGATTGGTTAGAAACCATAATTGGACAAGGATAAGCCTAGGGAGGATGAAAATGACCTAAATGTTCATCCAATGACAAAAAACACCTATTGGATGCACAAGATTGGTTAAAAACCCAAATTGGACAAGAATCAGCCTAGGGAGGATGAAAATGACCTAAATGTTCGTCCTATAACATAAAACACCTATTGGATGCACAAGATTGGTTAAAAACCCTAATTCGACAAGACTTAGCCTAGGGAGCACGAAAATGACCTAAATGTTCATCCAATGACACAAAAACACCTAATGGATGCACAAGATTGGTTAAAAACCCTAATTGGACATGAATTAGCCTAGGGAGGTCGAAAATGACCTAATTGTTCATCCAACGACACAAAAACACCTAATGGATGCACAAGATTGGTTAAAAACCATAATTGGACAAGCATAAGTCTAGGGAGGTCGAAAATGAGCTAATTGTTCATCCAATGACACAAACACAACTATTGGATGCACAAGATTGGTTAAAACCCCTAATTGTTCAAGGATAAGCCTAGGGAGGATGAAAATGACCTAAATGTTCATCCAATGACACAAAACACCTATTAGATGCACAAGATTGGTTAAAAACCCTAATTAGACAAGAATTAGCCTAGGGAGGTCGAAAATGACCTAATTGTTCATCCAATGACACAAAAACACCTAATGGATGCACAAGATTGGTTAATAACCCTAATTGGACTACATTAAGTGTAGGGGGGACGAAAATGACCTAAATGTTCATCCAATGACACAAAAACACCTAATGGATGCACAAGATTGGTTAAAAACCCTAATTGGACAAGAATTAGCCTAGGGAGGACGAAAATGACCTAATTGTTCATCCA
>JBBPBS010000549.1:6463619-6497674 GCA_037974835.1 Cicer judaicum | reverse complement strand
AAGGATAAGCCTAGGGAGGATGAAAATGACCTAAATGTTCATCCGATGACACAAAAACACCTAATGGATGCACAAGATTGGTTAAAAACCCTAATTGGACATGAATTAGCCTAGGGAAGACGAGAATGACCTAATTGTTCATCCAATGACACAAACAGAACTATTGGATGCACAAGATTGGTTAGAAACCATAATTGGACAAGCATAAGTCTAGGGAGGTCGAAAATGAGCTAATTGTTCATCCAATGACACAAACACAACTATTGGATGCACAAGATTGGTTAAAACCCCTAATTGTTCAAGGATAAGCCTAGGGAGGATGAAAATGATCTAAATGTTCATCCAATGACACAAAACACCTATTAGATGCACAAGATTGGTTCAAAACCCTAATTAGACAAGAATTAGCCTAGGGAGGACGAACATGTCCTAAATGTTCATCCAATAACACAAAAACACCTAATGGATGCACAAGATTGGTTAAAAACCCTAATTGGACTACATTAAGTGTAGGGGGGACGAAAATGACCTAAATGTTCATCCAATGACACAAAAACACCTAATGGATGCACAAGATTGGTTAAAAATCCAAATTGGACTACATTAAGTGTAGGGAGGACGAAAATTACCTAAATGTTCATCCAATGACACAAAAAACCTATTGGATGCACAAGATTGGTTAAAAACCCTAATTGGACAAGAATTAGCCTAGGGAGGACGAAAATGACCTAAATGTTCATCCAATGACACAAAAACACCTAATGGATGCACAAGATTGGTTAAAAATCCTAATTGGACTACATTAAGTGTAGGGAGGACGAAAATGAACTAAATGTTCATCCCACGACCCAAAACACCTATTGGATGCACAAGATTGGTTAAAAACCCTAATTGGACATGAATTAGCCTAGGGAGGACGAAAATGACCTAAATGTTCATACAATGACACAAAAACACCTAATGGATGCACAAGATTGGTTAAAAACCCTAATTGGACTACATTAAGTGTAGGGAGGACGAAAATGACCTAAATGTTCATCCAATGACACAAAACACCTATTGGATGCACAAGATTGGTTCAAAACCCTAATTGGACTACATTAAGTGTAGGGAGGACGAAAATGACCTAAAGGTTCATCCAATGACACAAAACACCTATTGGATGCACAAGATTGGTTAAAAACCCTAATTGGACAAGAATTAGCCTAGGGAGGACGAAAATGACCTAAATGTTCATCCAATGACACAAAAACACCTAATGGATGCACAAGATTGGTTAAAAACCCTAATTGGACTACATTAAGTGTAAGGAGGACGAAAATGACCTAAATGTTCATCCAATGACACAAAACACCTATTGGATGCACAAGATTGGTTAAAAACCCTAATTGGACAAGATTAAGTGTAGGGAGGACGAAAATGACCTAAATGTTCATCCAATGACAGAAAAACACCTAATGGATGCACAAGATTGGTTAAAAACCCTAATTGGACAAGAATTAGCCTAGGGAGGACGAAAATGACCTAAATGTTCATCCAATGACACAAAAACACCTAATGGATGCACAAGATTGGTTAAAAATCCTAATTGGACTACATTAAGTGTAGGGAGGATGAAAATTACCTAAATGTTCATCCAATGACACAAAACACCTATTGGATGCACAAGATTGGTTAAAAACCCTAATTGGACAAGAATTAGCCTAGGGAGGACGAAAATGACCTAAATGTTCATCCAATGACACAAAACACCTATTGGATGCACAAGATTGGTTAAAAACCGTAATTGGAGAAGAATTAGCCTAGGGAGGACGAATGACCTAATTGTTCATCCAATGACACAAACACAACTATTGGATGCACAAGATTGGTTAGAAACCCTAATTGGACAAGCATAAGCCTAGGGAGGATGAAAATGACCTAAATATTCATCCAATGACACAAAACACCTATTGGATGCACAAGATTCGTTAAAAACCCTAATTGGACAAGAATAAGTGTAGGGAGGACGAAAATGACCTAAATGTTCATCCAATGACACAAAACACCTATTGGATGCACAAGATTGGTTAAAAACCCTAATTGGACAAGAATTAGCCTAGGGAGGACGAAAATGACCTAAATGTTCATCCAATGACACAAAAACACCTAATGGATGCACAAGATTGGTTAAAAACCCTAATTAGACAACTATTAGCCTAGGGACGACGAAAATGACCTAAATGTTCATCCAATGAAACAAAACACCTATTGGATGCATAAGATTGGTTAAAAACCCTAATTGGACTACATTAAGTGTAGGGAGGACGAAAATGACCTAAATGTTCATCCAATGACACAAAACTCCTATTGGATGCACAAGATTGGTTAAAAACCCTAATTGGACAAGAATTAGCCTAGGGAGGACTAAAATGACCTAAATGTTCATCCAATGACACAAAACACCTATTGGATGCACAAGATTGGTTAAAAACCCTAATTGGACAAGAATTAGCCTAGGGAGGACGAAAATGACCTAAATGTTCATCCAATGACACAAAAACACCTACTGGATGCACAAGATTGGTTAGAAACCTTAATTGGACAAGATTAAGTGTAGGGAGGTCGAAAATGACATAAAAATCATCCAACGACACAAACACACCTATTGGATGCACAAGATTGGTTGAAAACCCTAATTGGACAAGAATTAGCCTAGGGAGGACGAAAATGACCTAAATGTTCATCCAATGACACAAAAACACCTAATGGATGCACAAGATTGGTTAAAAACCCTAATTGGACAAGAATTAGCCTAGGGAGGACGAAAATGACCTAATTGTTCATCCATTGACACAAACACAACTATTGGATGCGCAAGATTGGTTAGAAACCCTAATTGGACAAGTATAAGCCTAGGGAGGACGAAAATGACCTAAATGTTCATGCAATGACACAAAAACACCTAATGGATGCACAAGATTGGTTAAAAACTCTAATTGGACTACATTAAGTGTAGGGAGGACGAAAATGACCTAAATGTTCATCCAATGACAAAAAACACCTATTGGATGCACAAGATTGGTTAAAAACCCTAATTGGACAAGAATCAGCCTAGGGAGGATGAAAATGACCTAAATGTTCGTCCTATAACATAAAACACCTATTGGATGCACAAGATTGGTTAAAAACCCTAATTCGACAAGACTTAGCCTAGGGAGCACGAAAATGACCTAAATGTTCATCCAATGACACAAAAACACCTAATGGATGCACAAGATTGGTTAAAAACCCTAATTGGACATGAATTAGCCTAGGGAGGTCGAAAATGACCTAATTGTTCATCCAACGACACAAAAACACCTAATGGATGCACAAGATTGGTTAAAAACCATAATTGGACAAGCATAAGTCTAGGGAGGTCGAAAATGAGCTAATTGTTCATCCAATGACACAAACACAACTATTGGATGCACAAGATTGGTTAAAAACCCTAATTGTTCAAGGATAAGCCTAGGGAGGATGAAAAACCCTAATTGGACATGAATTAGCCTAGGGAGGATGAAAATGACCTAAATGTTCATCCGATGACACAAAAACACCTAATGGATGCACAAGATTGGTTAGAAACCCTAATTGGACATGAATTAGCCTAGGGAGGACGAAAATGACCTAATTGTTCATCCAATGACACAAACACAACTATTGGATGCACAAGATTGGTTAGAAACCCTAATTGGACAAGGATAAGCCTAGGGAGGACGAAAATGACCTAAATGTTCATCCGATGATACAAAAACACCTAATGGATGCACAAGAATGGTTAAAAACCCTAATTGGAAATGAATTAGGCTAGGGAGGACGAAAATGACCTAATTGTTCATCCAATGACACAAACAGAACTATTGGATGCACAAGATTGGTTAGAAACCATAATTGGACAAGCATAAGTCTAGGGAGGTCGAAAGTGAGCTAATTGTTCATCCAATGACACAAACGCAACTATTGTATGCATAAGATTGGTTAAAACCCCTAATTGTTCAAGGATAAGCCTAGGGAGGATGAAAAACCCTAATTGGACATGAATTAGCCTAGGGAGGACGAAAATGACCTAATTGTTCATCGAATGACACAAACAGAACTATTGGATGCACAAGATTGGTTAGAAACCCTAATTGGACAAGGATAAGCCTAGGGAGGACGAAAATGACCTAAATGTTCATCCGATGATACAAAAACACCTAATGGATGCACAAGAATGGTTAAAAACCCTAATTGGAAATGAATTAGGCTAGGGAGGACGAAAATGACCTAATTGTTCATCCAATGACACAAACAGAACTATTGGATGCACAAGATTGGTTAGAAACCATAATTGGACAAGCATAAGTCTAGGGAGGTCGAAAGTGAGCTAATTGTTCATCCAATGACACAAACGCAACTATTGTATGCATAAGATTGGTTAAAACCCCTAATTGTTCAAGGATAAGCCTAGGGAGGATGAAAAACCCTAATTGGACATGAATTAGCCTAGGGAGGACAAAAATGACCTAATTGTTCATCGAATGACACAAACAGAACTATTGGATGCACAAGATTGGTTAGAAACCCTAATTGGACAAGGATAAGCCTAGGGAGGATGAAAATGACCTAAATGTTCAACCGATGACACAAAAACACCTAATGGATGCACAAGATTGGTTAAAAACCCTAATTGGACATGAATTAGCCTAGGGAGGACGAAAATGACCTAATTGTTCATCCAATGACACAAACACAACTATTGGATGCACAAGATTGGTTAGAAACCCTAATTGGACAAGGATAAGCCTAGGGAGGACGAAAATGACCTAAATGTTCATGCAATGACACAAAAACACCTAATGGATGCACAAGATTGGTTAAAAACTCTAATTGGACTACATTAAGTGTAGGGTGGACGAAAATGACCTAAATGTTCATCCAATGACAAAAAACACCTATTGGATGCACAAGATTGGTTAAAAACCCTAATTGGACAAGAATCAGCCTAGGGAGGATGAAAATGACCTAAATGTTCGTCCTATAACATAAAACACCTATTGGATGCACAAGATTGGTTAAAAACCCTAATTCGACAAGACTTAGCCTAGGGAGCACGAAAATGACCTAAATGTTCATCCAATGACACAAAAACACCTAATGGATGCACAAGATTGGTTAAAAACCCTAATTGGACATGAATTAGCCTAGGGAGGTCGAAAATGACCTAATTGTTCATCCAACGACACAAAAACACCTAATGGATGCACAAGATTGGTTAAAAACCATAATTGGACAAGCATAAGTCTAGGGAGGTCGAAAATGAGCTAATTGTTCATCCAATGACACAAACACAACTATTGGATGCACAAGATTGGTTAAAACCCCTAATTGTTCAAGGATAAGCCTAGGGAGGATGAAAATGACCTAAATGTTCATCCAATGACACAAAACACCTATTAGATGCACAAGATTGGTTAAAAACCCTAATTAGACAAGAATTAGCCTAGGGAGGACGAAAATGACCTAAATGTTCATCCAATGACACAAAAACACCTAATGGATGCACAAGATTGGTTAAAAACCCTAATTGGACTACATTAAGTGTAGGGGGGACGAAAATGACCTAAATGTTCATCCAATGACACAAAAACACCTAATGGATGCACAAGATTGGTTAAAAATCCTAATTGGACTACATTAAGTGTAGGGAGGACGAAAATGAACTAAATGTTCATCCCACGACCCAAAACACCTATTGGATGCACAAGATTGGTTAAAAACCCTAATTGGACATGAATTAGCCTAGGGAGGACGAAAATGACCTAAATGTTCATACAATGACACAAAAACACCTAATGGATGCACAAGATTGGTTAAAAACCCTAATTGGACTACATTAAGTGTAGGGAGGACGAAAATTACCTAAATGTTCATCCAATGACACAAAACACCTATTGGATGCACAAGATTGGTTAAAAACCCTAATTGGACAAGAATTAGCCTAGGGAGGACGAAAATGACCTAAATGTTCATCCAATGACACAAAAACACCTAATGGATGCACAAGATTGGTTAAAAATCTTAATTGGACTACATTAAGTGTAAGGAGGACGAAAATGAACTAAATGTTTATCCCACGACCCAAAACACCTATTGGATGCACAAGATTGGTTAAAAACCCTAATTGGACAAGAATTAGCCTAAGGAGGACGAAAATGACCTAAATGTTCATCCAATGACACAAAAACACCTAATGGATGCACAAGATTGGTTAAAAACCCTAATTGGACTACATTAAGTGTAGGGAGGACGAAAATGACCTAAATGTTCATCCAATGACACAAAACACGTATTGGATGCATAAGATTGGTTAAAAACCCTAATTGGACAAGAATTAGCCTAGGGAGGACCAAAATGACCTAATTGTTCATCCAATGACAAACACACCAATTGGATGCACAAGATTGGTTAAAAACCCTAATTGGACAAGAATTAGCCTAGGGAGGACGAAAATGACCTAATTGTTCATCCAATGACACAAACACAACTATTGGATGCACAAGATTCGTTAGAAACCCGAATTGGACAAGGATAAGCCTAGGGAGGATGAAAGTGACCTAAATGTTCATCCAATGACACAAAAACACCTAATGGATGCACAAGATTGGTTAAAAACCCTAATTGGACTACATTAAGTGTAGGGAGGACGATAATGACCTAAATGTACATCCAATGACACAAAACATATATTGGATGCACAGGATTGGTTAAAAACCCTAATTGGACAAGAATTAGCCTAGGGAGGACGAAAATGACCTAAATGTTCATTCAATGACACAAAAACACCTAATGGATGCACAAGATTGGTTAAAAATAATAATTGGACTACATTAAGTGTAGGGAGGACGAAAATGACCTAAATGTTCATCCAATGACACAAAACACCTATTGGATGCACAAGATTGGTTAAAAACCCTAATTGGATAAGAATTAGCCTAGGGAGGATAAAAATGACCTAATTGTTCATCCAATGACACAAACACAACTATTGGATGCACAAGATTGGTTAGAAACCCTAATTGGACAAGGATAAGCCTAGGGAGGATGAAAATGACCTAAATGTTCATCCAATGACACAAAAACACCTAATGGATGCACAAGATTGGTTAAAAATCCTAATTGGACTACATTAAGTGTAGGGAGGACGAAAATGAACTAAATGTTCATCCCACGACCCAAAACACCTATTGGATGCACAAGATTGGTTAAAAACCCTAATTGGACAAGAATTAGCCTAGGGAGGACGAAAATGACCTAAATGTTCATCCAATGACACAAAAACACCTAATGGATGCACAAGATTGGTTAAAAACCCTAATTGGACATGAATTAGCCTAGGGAGGTCGAAAATGACCTAATTGTTCATCCAATGACACAAACACAACTATTGGATGCACAAGATTGGTTAGAAACCCTAATTGGACAAGGATAAGCCTAGGGAGGATGAAAATGACCTAAATGTTCATCCAATGACACAAAAACACCTAATGGATGCACAAGATTGGTTAAAAACCCTAATTGGACATGAATTAGCCTAGGGAGGACGAAAATGACCTAATTGTTCATCCAATGACACAAACACAACTATTGGATGCACAAGATTGGTTAGAAACCCTAATTGGACAAGGATAAGCCTAGGGAGGACGAAAATGACCTAAATGTTCATGCAATGACACAAAAACACCTAATGGATGCACAAGATTGGTTAAAAACTCTAATTGGACTACATTAAGTGTAGGGTGGACGAAAATGACCTAAATGTTCATCCAATGACAAAAAACACCTATTGGATGCACAAGATTGGTTAAAAACCCTAATTGGACAAGAATCAGCCTAGGGAGGATGAAAATGACCTAAATGTTCGTCCTATAACATAAAACACCTATTGGATGCACAAGATTGGTTAAAAACCCTAATTCGACAAGACTTAGCCTAGGGAGCACGAAAATGACCTAAATGTTCATCCAATGACACAAAAACACCTAATGGATGCACAAGATTGGTTAAAAACCCTAATTGGACATGAATTAGCCTAGGGAGGTCGAAAATGACCTAATTGTTCATCCAACGACACAAAAACACCTAATGGATGCACAAGATTGGTTAAAAACCATAATTGGACAAGCATAAGTCTAGGGAGGTCGAAAATGAGCTAATTGTTCATCCAATGACACAAACACAACTATTGGATGCACAAGATTGGTTAAAAACCCTAATTGTTCAAGGATAAGCCTAGGGAGGATGAAAAACCCTAATTGGACATGAATTAGCCTAGGGAGGATGAAAATGACCTAAATGTTCATCCGATGACACAAAAACACCTAATGGATGCACAAGATTGGTTAGAAACCCTAATTGGACATGAATTAGCCTAGGGAGGACGAAAATGACCTAATTGTTCATCCAATGACACAAACACAACTATTGGATGCACAAGATTGGTTAGAAACCCTAATTGGACAAGGATAAGCCTAGGGAGGACGAAAATGACCTAAATGTTCATCCGATGATACAAAAACACCTAATGGATGCACAAGAATGGTTAAAAACCCTAATTGGAAATGAATTAGGCTAGGGAGGACGAAAATGACCTAATTGTTCATCCAATGACACAAACAGAACTATTGGATGCACAAGATTGGTTAGAAACCATAATTGGACAAGCATAAGTCTAGGGAGGTCGAAAGTGAGCTAATTGTTCATCCAATGACACAAACGCAACTATTGTATGCATAAGATTGGTTAAAACCCCTAATTGTTCAAGGATAAGCCTAGGGAGGATGAAAAACCCTAATTGGACATGAATTAGCCTAGGGAGGACGAAAATGACCTAATTGTTCATCGAATGACACAAACAGAACTATTGGATGCACAAGATTGGTTAGAAACCCTAATTGGACAAGGATAAGCCTAGGGAGGATGAAAATGACCTAAATGTTCATCCGATGACACAAAAACACCTAATGGATGCACAAGATTGGTTAAAAACCCTAATTGGACATGAATTAGCCTAGGGAGGACGAAAATGACCTAATTGTTCATCCAATGACACAAACAGAACTATTGGATGCACAAGATTGGTTAGAAACCCTAATTGGACAAGGATAAGCCTAGGGAGGACGAAAATGACCTAAATGTTCATGCAATGACACAAAAACACCTAATGGATGCACAAGATTGGTTAAAAACTCTAATTGTACTACATTAAGTGTAGGGAGGACGAAAATGACCTAAATGTTCATCCAATGACACAAAACACCTATTGGATGCACAAGATTGGTTAAAAACCCTAATTGGACAAGAATCAGCCTAGGGAGGATGAAAATGACCTAAATGTTCGTCCTATAACATAAAACACCTATTGGATGCACAAGATTGGTTAAAAACCCTAATTCGACAAGACTTAGCCTAGGGAGCACGAAAATGACCTAAATGTTCATCCAATGACACAAAAACACCTAATGGATGCACAAGATTGGTTAAAAACCCTAATTGGACAAGAATTAGCCTAGGGAGGTCGAAAATGACCTAATTGTTCATCCAACGACACAAAAACACCTAATGGATGCACAAGATTGGTTAAAAACCATAATTGGACAAGCATAAGTCTAGGGAGGTCGAAAATGAGCTAATTGTTCATCCAATGACACAAACACAACTATTGGATGCACAAGATTGGTTAAAACCCCTAATTGTTCAAGGATAAGCCTAGGGAGGATGAAAATGACCTAAATGTTCATCCAATGACACAAAACACCTATTAGATGCACAAGATTGGTTAAAAACCCTAATTAGACAAGAATTAGCCTAGGGAGGACGAAAATGACCTAAATGTTCATCCAATGACACAAAAACACCTAATGGATGCACAAGATTGGTTAAAAACCCTAATTGGACTACATTAAGTGTAGGGGGGACGAAAATGACCTAAATGTTCATCCAATGACACAAAAACACCTAATGGATGCACAAGATTGGTTAAAAATCCTAATTGGACTACATTAAGTGTAGGGAGGACGAAAATGAACTAAATGTTCATCCCACGACCCAAAACACCTATTGGATGCACAAGATTGGTTAAAAACCCTAATTGGACAAGAATTAGCCTAGGGAGGACGAAAATGAACTAAATGTTCATCCCACGACCCAAAACACCTATTGGATGCACAAGATTGGTTAAAAACCCTAATTGGACAAGAATTAGCCTAGGGAGGACGAAAATGACCTAAATGTTCATCCAATGACACAAAAACACCTAATGGATGCACAAGATTGGTTAAAAATCCTAATTGGACTACATTAAGTGTAGGGAGGACGAAAATGACCTAAATGTTCATCCAATGACACAAAACACCTATTGGATGCACAAGATTGGTTAAAAACCCTAATTGGACAAGAATCAGCCTAGGGAGGATGAAAATGACCTAAATGTTCGTCCTATAACATAAAACACCTATTGGATGCACAAGATTGGTTAAAAACCCTAATTCGACAAGACTTAGCCTAGGGAGGACGAAAATGACCTAAATGTTCATCCAATGACACAAAAACACCTAATGGATGCACAAGATTGGTTAAAAACCCTAATTGGACATGAATTAGCCTAGGGAGTTGGAAAATGACCTAATTGCTCATCCAATGACACAAACACAACTATTGGATGCACAAGATTGGTTAGAAACCCTAATTCGACAAGACTTAGCCTAGGGAGGACGAAAATGACCTAAATGTTCATCCAATGACACAAAAACACCTAATGGATGCACAAGATTGGTTAAAAACCCTAATTGGACATGAATTAGCCTAGGGAGGTCGAAAATGACCTAATTGTTCATCCAATGACACAAACACAACTATTGGATGCACAAGATTGGTTAGAAACCATAATTGGACAAGCATAAGTCTAGGGAGGTCGAAAATGAGCTAATTGTTCATCCAATGACACAAACACAACTATTGGATGCACAAGACTGGTTAGAAACCCTAATTGGACAAGGATAAGCCTAGGGAGGATGAAAATGACCTAAATGTTCATCCGATGATACAAAAACACCTAATGGATGCACAAGATTGGTTAAAAACCCTAATTGGACAAGAATTAGCCTAGGGAGGACGAAAATGACCCAAATGTTCATCCAATGACACAAAAACACCTAATGGATGCACAAGATTGGTTAAAAATCCTAATTGGACTACATTAAGTGTAGGGAGGACGAAAATGACCTAAAGGTTCATCCAATGACACAAAACATATATTGGATGCACAAGATTGGTTAAAAACCCTAATTGGTCATGAATTAGCCTAGGGAGGACGAAAATGACCTAATTGTTCATCCAATGACACAAAAAGAACTATTGGATGCACAAGATTGGTTAGAAACCATAATTGGACAAGCATAAGTCTAGGGAGGTCGAAAATGAGCTAATTGTTCATCCAATGACACAAACACAACTATTGGATGCACAAGATTGGTTAAAACCCCTAATTGTTCAAGGATAAGCCTAGGGAGGATGAAAAACCCTAATTGGACATGAATTAGCCTAGGGAGGAAGAAAATGACCTAATTGTTCATCCAATGACACAAACAGAACTATTGGATGCACAAGATTGGTTAGAAACCCTAATTGGACAAGGATAAGCCTAGGGAGGACGAAAATGACCTAAATGTTCATGCAATGACACAAAAACACCTAATGGATGCACAAGATTGGTTAAAAACTCTAATTGGACTACATTAAGTGTAGGGAGGACGAAAATGACCTAAATGTTCATCCAATGACAAAAAACACCTATTGGATGCACAAGATTGGTTAAAAACCCTAATTGGACAAGAATCAGCCTAGGGAGGATGAAAATGACCTAAATGTTCGTCCTATAACATAAAACACCTATTGGATGCACAAGATTGGTTAAAAACCCTAATTCGACAAGACTTAGCCTAGGGAGCACGAAAATGACCTAAATGTTCATCCAATGACCCAAAAACACCT
The DNA here is from genome assembly GCA_037974835.1 of Cicer judaicum. Lineage (NCBI taxonomy): Eukaryota > Viridiplantae > Streptophyta > Magnoliopsida > Fabales > Fabaceae > Cicer > Cicer judaicum. Next base: position 6,485,620 of record JBBPBS010000549.1, on the reverse strand, counting down.
AATGGATGCACAAGATTGGTTAAAAACCTTAATTGGACATGAATTAGCCTAGGGAGGTCGAAAATGACCTAATTGTTCATCCAACGACACAAAAACACCTAATGGATGCACAAGATTGGTTAAAAACCATAATTGGACAAGCATAAGTCTAGGGAGGTCGAAAATGAGCTAATTGTTCATCCAATGACACAAACACAACTATTGGATGCACAAGATTGGTTAAAACCCCTAATTGTTCAAGGATAAGCCTAGGGAGGATGAAAATGACCTAAATGTTAATCCAATGACACAAAACACCTATTAGATGCACAAGATTGGTTAAAAACCCTAATTAGACAAGAATTAGCCTAGGGAGGACGAAAATTACCTAAATGTTCATCCAATGACACAAAAACACCTAATGGATGCACAAGATTGGTTAAAAACCCTAATTGGACTACATTAAGTGTAGGGGGGACGAAAATGACCTAAATTTTCATCCAATGACACAAAAACACCTAATGGATGCACAAGATTGGTTCAAAACCCTAATTGGACTACATTAAGTGTAGGGAGGACGAAAATTACCTAAATGTTCATCCAATGACACAAAACACCTATTGGATGCACAAGATTGGTTAAAAACCCTAATTGGACAAGAATTAGCCTAGGGAGGACGAAAATGACCTAAATGTTCATCCAATGACACAAAAACACCAAATGGATGCACAAGATTGGTTAAAAATCCTAATTGGACTACATTAAGTGTAGGGAGGACGAAAATGAACTAAATGTTCATCCCACGACCCAAAACACCTATTGGATGCACAAGATTGGTTAAAAACCCTAATTGGACAAGAATTAGCCTAGGGAGGACGAAAATGACCTAAATGTTCATCCAATTACACAAAAACACCTAATGGATGCACAAGATTGGTTAAAAACCCTAATTGGACTACATTAAGTGTAGGGAGGACGAAAATGACCTAAATGTTCATCCAATGACACAAAACATCTATTGGATGCACAAGATTGGTTCAAAACCCTAATTGGACTACATTAAGTGTAGGGAGGACGAAAATTACCTAAATGTTCATCCAATGACACAAAACACCTATTGGATGCACAAGATTGGTTAAAAACCCTAATTGGACAAGAATTAGCCTAGGGAGGACGAAAATGACCTAAATGTTCATCCAATGACACAAAAACACCTAATGGATGCACAAGATTGGTTAAAAACCCTAATTGGACAAGCATAAGCCTAGGGAGGATGAAAATGACTTAAATGTTCATCCAATAACACAAAAACACCTTATGGATGCACAAGATTGGTTAAAAACCCTAATTGGACTACATTAAGTGTAGGGAGGACGAAAATGACCTAAATGTTCATCCAATGACACAAAACACCTATTGGATGCACAAGATTGGTTAAAAACCCTAATTGGACAAGAATCAGCCTAGGGAGGATGAAAATGACCTAAATGTTCGTCCTATAACATAAAACACCTATTGGATGCACAAGATTGGTTAAAAACCCTAATTCGACAAGACTTAGCCTAGGGAGCACGAAAATGACCTAAATGTTCATCCAATGACACAAAAACACCTAATGGATGCACAAGATTGGTTAAAAACCCTAATTGGACAAGAATTAGCCTAGGGAGGTCGAAAATGACCTAATTGTTCATCCAACGACACAAAAACACCTAATGGATGCACAAGATTGGTTAAAAACCATAATTGGACAAGCATAAGTCTAGGGAGGTCGAAAATGAGCTAATTGTTCATCCAATGACACAAACACAACTATTGGATGCACAAGATTGGTTAAAACCCCTAATTGTTCAAGGATAAGCCTAGGGAGGATGAAAATGACCTAAATGTTCATCCAATGACACAAAACACCTATTAGATGCACAAGATTGGTTAAAAACCCTAATTAGACAAGAATTAGCCTAGGGAGGACGAAAATGACCTAAATGTTCATCCAATGACACAAAAACACCTAATGGATGCACAAGATTGGTTAAAAACCCTAATTGGACAAGAATTTGCCTAGGGAGGACGAAAATGACCTAAATGTTCATCCAATGACACAAAAACACCTAATGGATGCACAAGATTGGTTAAAAACCCTAATTGGACTACATTAAGTGTAGGGAGGACGAAAATGAACTAAATGTTCATCCAACGACCCAAAACACCTATTGGATGCACAAGATTGGTTAAAAACCCTAATTGGACAAGAATTTGCCTAGGGAAGACGAAAATGACCTAAATGTTCATCCAATGACACAAAAACACCTAATGGATGCACAACATTGGTTAAAAACCCAAATTGGACAAGAATTAGCCTAAATGTTCATCCAATGACACAAAACACCTATTAGATGCACAAGATTGGTTAAAAACCCTAATTAGACAAGAATTAGCCTAGGGAGGACGAAAATGACCTAAATGTTCATCCAATGACACAAAAACACCTAATGGATGCACAAGATTGGTTAAAAATCCTAATTGGACTACATTAAGTGTAGGGAGGACGAAAATGAACTAAATGTTCATCCCACGACCCAAAACACCTATTGGATGCACAAGATTGGTTAAAAACCCTAATTGGACAAGAATTAGCCTAGGGAGGACGAAAATGAACTAAATGTTCATCCCACGACCCAAAACACCTATTGGATGCACAAGATTGGTTAAAAACCCTAATTGGACAAGAATTAGCCTAGGGAGGACGAAAATGACCTAAATGTTCATCCAATGACACAAAAACACCTAATGGATGCACAAGATTGGTTAAAAATCCTAATTGGACTACATTAAGTGTAGGGAGGACGAAAATGAACTAAATGTTCATCCCACGACCCAAAACACCTATTGGATGCACAAGATTGGTTAAAAACCCTAATTCGACAAGAATTAGCCTAGGGAGGTCGAAAATGACCTAAATGTTCATCCAATGACACAAAAACACCTAATGGATGCACAAGATTGGTTAAAAACCGTAATTGGACATGAATTAGCCTAGGGAGGTCGAAAATGACCTAATTGTTCATCCAATGACACAAAAACACCTAATGGATGCACAAGATTGGTTAAAAACCCTAATTGGACTACATTAAGTGTAGGGGGGACGAAAATGACCTAAATGTTCATCCAATGACACAAAAACACCTAATGGATGCACAAGATTGGTTAAAAATCCTAATTGGACTACATTAAGTGTAGGGAGGACGAAAATTACCTAAATGTTCATCCAATGACACAAAACACCTATTGGATGCACAAGATTGGTTAAAAACCCTAATTGGACAAGAATTAGCCTAGGGAGGACAAAAATGACCTAAATGTTCATCCAATGACACAAAAACACTTAATGGATGCACAAGATTGGTTAAAAATCCTAATTGGACTACATTAAGTGTAGGGAGGACGAAAATGAACTAAATGTTCATCCCACGACTCAAAACACCTATTGGATGCACAATATTGGTTAAAAACCCTAATTGGACAAGAATTAGCCTAGGGAGGACGAAAATGACCTAAATGTTCATCCAATGACACAAAAACACCTAATGGATGCACAAGATTGGTTAAAAACCCTAATTGGACATGAATTAGCCTAGGGACGTCGAAAATGACCTAATTGTTCATCCAATGACACAAACACAACTATTGGATGCACAAGATTGGTTAGAAACCATAATTGAACAAGCATAAGTCTAGGGAGGTCGAAAATGAGCTAATTGTTCATCCAATGACACAAACACAACTATTGGATGCACAAGATTGGTTAGAAACCCTAATTGGACAAGGATAAGCCTAGGGAGGATGAAAATGACCTAAATGTTCATCCAATGACACAAAAACACCTAATGGATGCACAAGATTGGTTAAAAACCCTAATTGGACTACATTAAGTGTAGGGAAGACGAAAATGACCTAAATGTTCATCCAATGACACAAAACACCTATTGGATGCACAAGATTGGTTAAAAACCCTAATTGGACAATAATTAGCCTAGGGAGGACAAAAATGACCTAATTGTTCATCCAATGACACAAACACAACTATTGGATGCACAAGATTGGTTAAAAACCCTAACTGGACAAGAATTAGCATAGGGAGGACAAAAATGACCTAATTGTTCATCCAATGACACAAACACAACTATTGGATGCACAAGATTGGTTAGAAACCCTAATTGGACAAGCATAAGCCTACGGAGGATGAAAATGACCTAAATGTCCATCCAATGAAACAAAAACACCTAATGGATGCACAAGATTGGTTAAAAACCCAAATTGGACAAGAATTAGCCTAGGGAGGACCAAAATGACCTAATTGTTCATTTAATGACACAAACACACCTATTGGATGCACAAGATTGGTTAGAAACCCTAATTGGACAAGAATAAGCCTAGGGAGGTCGAAAATGACCTAATTGTTCATCCAATGACACAAACACAACTATTGGATGCACAAGATTGGTTAGAACTGCTAATTGGACAACGATAAGCCTAGGGAGGATGCAAATGACCTAAATGTTCATCCAATTACACAAAAACACCTAATGGATGCACAAGATTGGTTAAAAACCCTAATTGGACTACATTAAGTGTAGGGAGGACGAAAATGACCTAAATGTTCATCCAACGACCCAAAACACCTATTGGATGCACAAGATTGGTTAAAAACCCTAATTGGACAAGAATTTGCCTAGGGAGGACGAAAATGACCTAAATGTTCATCCAATGACACAAAAACACCTAATGGATGCACAAGATTGGTTAAAAACCCTAATTGGACTACATTAAGTGTAGGGAGGACGAAAATTACCTAAATGTTCATCCAATGACACAAAACACCTATTGGATGCACAACATTGGTTAAAAACCCTAATTGGACAAGAATTAGCCAAGGGAGGACGAAAATGACCTAAATGTTCATCCAATGACACAAAAACACCTAATGGATGCACAATATTGGTTAAAAATCCTAATTGGACTACATTAAGTGTAGGGAGGACGAAAATGAACTAAATGTTCATCCAACGACCCAAAACACCTATTGGATGCACAAGATTGGTTAAAAACCCTAATTGGACAAGAATTAGCCTAGGGAGGACGAAAATGACCTAAATGTTCATCCAATGACACAAAAACACCTAATGGATGCACAAGATTGGTTAAAAATCCTAATTGGACTACATTAAGTGTAGGGAAGACGAAAATGACCTAAAGGTTCATCCAATGACACAAAACATATATTGGATGCACAAGATTGGTTAAAAACCCTAATTGGACATGAATTAGCCTAGGGAGGACGAAAATGACCTAATTGTTCATCCAATGACACAAACAGAACTATTGGATGCACAAGATTGGTTAGAAACCATAATTGGACAAGCATAAGTCTAGGGAGGTCGAAAATGAGCTAATTGTTCATCCAATGACACAAACACAACTATTGGATGCACAAGATTGGTTAGAAACCCTAATTGGACAAGGATAAGCCTAGGGAGGACGAAAATGACCTAAATGTTCATGCAATGACACAAAAACACCTAATGGATGCACAAGATTGGTTAAAAACTCTAATTGGACTACATTAGGTGTAAGGAGGACGAAAATGACCTAAATGTTCATCCAATGACAAAAAACACCTATTGGATGCACAAGATTGGTTAAAAACCCTAATTGGACAAGAATCAGCCTAGGGAGGATGAAAATGACCTAAATGTTCGTCCTATAACATAAAACACCTATTGGTTGCACAAGATTGGTTAAAAACCCTAATTCGACAAGACTTAGCCTAGGGAGCACGAAAATGACCTAAATGTTCATCCAATGACACAAAAACACCTAATGGATGCACAAGATTGGTTAAAAACCCTAATTGGACATGAATTAGCCTAGGGAGGTCGAAAATGACCTAATTGTTCATCCAACGACACAAAAACACCTAATGGATGCACAAGATTGGTTAAAAACCATAATTGGACAAGCATAAGTCTAGGGAGGTCGAAAATGAGCTAATTGTTCATCCAATGACACAAACACAACTATTGGATGCACAAGATTGGTTAAAACCCCTAATTGTTCAAGGATAAGCCTAGGGAGGATGAAAAACCCTAATTGGACATGAATTAGCCTAGGGAGGACGAAAATGACCTAATTGTTCATCCAATGACACAAACAGAACTATTGGATGCACAAGATTGGTTAGAAACCCTAATTGGACAAGGATAAGCCTAGGGAGGATGAAAATGACCTAAATGTTCATCCGATGACACAAAAACACCTAATGGATGCACAAGATTGGTTAAAAACCCTAATTGGACATGAATTAGCCTAGGGAGGACGAAAGTGACCTAATTGTTCATCCAATGACACAAACACAACTATTGGATGCACAAGATTGGTTAGAAACCCTAATTGGACAAGGATAAGCCTAGGGAGGACGAAAATGACCTAAATGTTCATGCAATGACACAAAAACACCTAATGGATGCACAAGATTGGTTAAAAACTCTAATTGGACTACATTAAGTGTAGGGAGGACGAAAATGACCTAAATGTTCATCCAATGACAAAAAACACCTATTGGATGCACAAGATTGGTTAAAAACCCTAATTGGACAAGAATCAGCCTAGGGAGGATGAAAATGACCTAAATGTTCGTCCTATAACATAAAACACCTATTGGATGCACAAGATTGGTTAAAAACCCTAATTGGACTACATTAAGTGTAGGGAGGACGATAATGACCTAAATGTTCATCCAATGACACAAAACACCTATTGGATGCACAAGATTGGTTAAAAACCCTAATTGGACAAGAATTAGCCTAGGGAGGACGAAAATGACCTAAATGTTCATCCAATGACACAAAAACACCAAATGGATGCACAAGATTGGTTAAAAATCCTAATTGGACTACATTAAGTGTAGGGAGGACGAAAATGAACTAAATGTTCATCCCACGACCCAAAACACCTATTGGATGCACAAGATTGGTTAAAAACCCTAATTGGACAAGAATTAGCCTAGGGAGGACGAAAATGACCTAAATGTTCATCCAATTACACAAAAACACCTAATGGATGCACAAGATTGGTTAAAAACCCTAATTGGACTACATTAAGTGTAGGGAGGACGAAAATGACCTAAATGTTCATCCAATGACACAAAACACCTATTGGATGCACAAGATTGGTTAAAAACACTTATTGGACAAGAATTAGCCTAGGGAGGACGAAAATGACCTAAATGTTCATCCAATGACACAAAAACACCTAATGGATGCACAAGATTGGTTAAAAACCCTAATTGGACTACATTAAGTGTAGGGAGGACGAAAATGACCTAAATGTTCATCCAATGACACAAAACACCTATTGGATATACAAGATTGGTTAAAAACCCTAATTGGACAAGAATTAGACTAGGGAGGACAAAAATGACCTAAATGTTCATCCAGTGACGGAAAAACACTTATTGGATGCACAAGATTGGTTAGAAACCCTAATTAGACAAGAACTAGCCTAGGGAGGACGAAAATGACCTAAATGTTCATCCAATGACGCAAAAACACCTATTGGATGCACAAGATTGGTTAGAAACCCTAATTGGACAAGAATAAGCCTAGGGAGATCGAAAATGACCTAATTGTTCATCCAACGACACAAACACAACAATTGGATGCACAAGATTGGTTAGAAACCCTAATTGGACAAGCATAAGACTAGGGAGGATGAAACTAACCTAAATGTTCATCCAATGACACAAAAACACCTAATGGATGCACAAGATTGGTTAGAAACCCTAATTGGACAAGATTAATTTTAGGGAGGACGAAAATCATCTAATTGTTCATCCAATGACACAAAACACCTATTAGATGCACAAGATTGGTTAAAAACCCTAATTGGACAAGATTAAGTGTAGGGAGGACGAAAATGACCTAAATATTCATCCAATGACACAAAACACCTATTGGATGCACAAGATTGGTTAAAAACCCTAATTGGACAAGAATTAGCCTAGGGAGGACGAAAATGACCTAATTGTTCATCCAATGACACAAACACAACTATTGGATGCACAAGATTGGTTAGAAACCCTAATTGGACAAGCATAAGCCTAGGGTGGTCGAAAATGAACTAATTGTTCATCCAATGACACAAACACAACTATTGGATGCACAAGATTGGTTAGAAACCCTAATTGGACAAGGATAAGCCTAGGGAGGATGAAAATGACCTAAATGTTCATACAATGACACAAAACACCTATTGGATGCACAAGATTGGTTAAAATCCCTAATTGGACAAGAATTAGCCTAGGGAGGACGAATATGACCTAATTGTTCATCCAATGACACAAACACAACTATTGGATGCACAAGATTGGTTAGAAACCCTAATTGGACAAGCATAAGCCTAGGGAGGTCGAAAATGACCTAATTGTTCATCCAATGACACAAACACAACTATTGGATGCACAAGATTGGTTAGAAACCCTAGTTGGACAAGGATAAGCCTAGGGAGGATGAAAATGACCTAAATGTTCATCCAATGACACAAAACACCTATTAGATGCACAAGATTGGTTAAAAACCCTAATTGGACAAGAATTAGCCTAGGGAGGACGAAAATGACCTAAATGTTCATCCAATGACACAAAAACACCTAATGGATGCACAAGATTGGTTAAAATCCCTAATTGGACTACATTAAGTGTAGGGAGGACGAAAATGACCTAAATGTTCATCCAACGACCCAAAATACCTTTTGGATGCACAAGATTGGTTAAAAACCCTAATTGGACAAGAATTTGCCTAGGGAGGACGAAAATGACCTAAATGTTCATCCAATGACACAAAAACACCTAATGGATGCACAAGATTGGTTAAAAACCCTAATTGGACTACATTAAGTGTAGGGAGGACGAAAATGAACTAAATGTTCATCCAACGACCCAAAACACCTATTGGATGCACAAGATTGGTTAAAAACCCTAATTGGACAAGAATTTGCCTAGGGAAGACGAAAATGACCTAAATGTTCATCCAATGACACAAAAACACCTAATGGATGCACAACATTGGTTAAAAACCCAAATTGGACAAGAATTAGCCTAAATGTTCATCCAATGACACAAAACACCTATTAGATGCACAAGATTGGTTAAAAACCCTAATTAGACAAGAATTAGCCTAGGGAGGACGAAAATGACCTAAATGTTCATCCAATGACACAAAAACACCTAATGGATGCACAAGATTGGTTAAAAACCCTAATTGGACTACATTAAGTGTAGGGAGGACGAAAATGAACTAAATGTTCATCCAACGACCCAAAACACCTATTGGATGCACAAGATTGGTTAAAAACCCTAATTGGACAAGAATTTGCCTAGGGAGGACGAAAATGACCTAAATGTTCATCCAATGACACAAAAACACCTAATGGATGCACAACATTGGTTAAAAACCCTAATTGGACAAGAATTAGCCTAAATGTTCATCCAATGACACAAAACACCTATTAGATGCACAAGATTGGTTAAAAACCCTAATTGGACTACATTAAGTGTAGGGAGGACGAAAATTACCTAAATGTTCATCCAATGACACAAAACACCTATTGGATGCACAACATTGGTTAAAAACCCTAATTGGATAAGAATTAGCCTAAGGAGGACGAAAATGACCTAAATGTTCATCCAATGACACAAAAACACCAAATGGATGCACAAGATTGGTTAAAAATCCTAATTGGACTACATTAAGTGTAGGGAGGACGAAAATGAACTCAATGTTCATCCAAAGACCCAAAACACCTATTGGATGCACAAGATTGGTTAAAAACCCTAATTGGACAAGAATTTGCCTAGGGAGGACGAAAATGACCTAAATGTTCATCCAATGACACAAAAACACCTAATGGATGCACAAGATTGGTTAAAAACCCTAATTGGACTACATTAAGTGTAGGGAGGACGAAAATGTCCTAAATGTTCAAAGAAATGACACAAAAACACCTAATGGACGCACAAGATTGGTTCAAAATCCTAATTGGACTACATTAAGTGTAGGGAGGACGAAAATGACCTAAATGTTCATCCAATGACACAAAATACCTATTGGATGCACAAGATTTGTTAAAAACCCTAATTGGACAAGAATTAGCCTAGGGAGGACAAAAATGACCTAATTGTTCATCCAATGACACAAACACAACTATTGGATGCACAAGATTGGTTAGAAACCCTAATTGGACAAGCATAAGCCTAGGGAGGATGAAAATGACCTAAATGTCCATCCAATGAAACAAAAACACCTAATGGATGCACAAGATTGGTTAAAAACCCAAAATTGGACAAGAATTAGCCTAGGGAGGACGAAAATGACCTAATTGTTCATCCACTGACAGAAACACACCTATTGGATGCACAAGATTGGTTAGAAACCCTAATTGGACAAGAATAAGCCTAGGGAGGTCGAAAATGACCTAATTGTTCATCCAATGACACAAACACAACTATTGGATGCACAAGATTGGTTAGAAACCTTAATTGGACAAGGATAAGCCTAGGGAGGATGAAAATGACCTAAATGTTCATCCAATGACACAAAAACACCTAATGGATGCACACGATTGGTTAAAAACCCTAATTGGACTACATTAAGTGTAGGGAGGACGATAATGACCTAAATGTTCATCCAATGAGACCAAACACCTATTGGATGCACAAGATTGGTTAAAAACCATAATTGGACAAGAATTAGCCTAGGGAGGACGAAAATGACCTAATTGTTCATCCAATGACACAAACACAACTATTGGATGCACAAGATTGGTTAGAAACCCTAATTGGACAAGCATAAGCCTAGGGAGGTCGAAAATGACCTAATTGTTCATGCAATGACCAAACATAACTATTGGATGCACAAGATTAGTTAGAAACGCTAATTGGACAAGGATAAGTCTAGGGAGGATGAAAAATGACCTAAATATTCATCCAATGACACAAAACACCTATTGGATGCACAAGATTGGTGATAAACCCTAATTGGACAGAATTAGTCTAGGGAGGACGAAAATGACCTAATTGTTCATCCAATGACACAAACACAACTATTGGATGCACAAGATTGGTTAGAAACCCTAATTGGACAAGCATAAGCCTAGGGTGGTCGAAAATGAACTAATTGTTCATCCAATGACACAAACACAACTATTGGATGCACAAGATTGGTTAGAAACCCTAATTGGACAAGGATAAGCCTAGGGAGGATGAAAATGACCTAAATGTTCATCCAATGACACAAAACACCTATTGGATGCACAAGATTGGTTAAAATCCCTAATTGGACAAGAATTAGTCTAGCGAGGACGAATATGACCTAATTGTTCATCCAATGACACAAACACAACTATTGGATGCACAAGATTGGTTAGAAACCCTAATTGGACAAGCATAAGCCTAGGGAGGTCGAAAATGACCTAATTGTTCATCCAATGACACAAACACAACTATTGGATGCACAAGATTGGTTAGAAACCCTAGTTGGACAAGGATAAGCCTAGGGAGGATGAAAATGACCTAAATGTTCATCCAATGACACAAAACACCTATTAGATGCACAAGATTGGTTAAAAACCCTAATTGGACAAGAATTAGCCTAGGGAGGACGAAAATGACCTAAATGTTCATCCAATGACACAAAAACACCTAATGGATGCACAAGATTGGTTAAAATCCCTAATTGGACTACATTAAGTGTAGGGAGGACGAAAATGACCTAAATGTTCATCCAACGACCCAAAATACCTTTTGGATGCACAAGATTGGTTAAAAACCCTAATTGGACAAGAATTTGCCTAGGGAGGACGAAAATGACCTAAATGTTCATCCAATGACACAAAAACACCTAATGGATGCACAAGATTGGTTAAAAACCCTAATTGGACTACATTAAGTGTAGGGAGGACGAAAATGAACTAAATGTTCATCCAACGACCCAAAACACCTATTGGATGCACAAGATTGGTTAAAAACCCTAATTGGACAAGAATTTGCCTAGGGAAGACGAAAATGACCTAAATGTTCATCCAATGACACAAAAACACCTAATGGATGCACAACATTGGTTAAAAACCCAAATTGGACAAGAATTAGCCTAAATGTTCATCCAATGACACAAAACACCTATTAGATGCACAAGATTGGTTAAAAACCCTAATTAGACAAGAATTAGCCTAGGGAGGACGAAAATGACCTAAATGTTCATCCAATGACACAAAAACACCTAATGGATGCACAAGATTGGTTAAAAATCCTAATTGGACTACATTAAGTGTAGGGAGGACGAAAATGAACTAAATGTTCATCCCACGACCCAAAACACCTATTGGATGCACAAGATTGGTTAAAAACCCTAATTGGACATGAATTAGCCTAGGGAGGACGAAAATGACCTAAATGTTCATACAATGACACAAAAACACCTAATGGATGCACAAGATTGGTTAAAAACCCTAATTGGACTACATTAAGTGTAGGGAGGACGAAAATTACCTAAATGTTCATCCAATGACACAAAACACCTATTGGATGCACAAGATTGGTTAAAAACCCTAATTGGACAAGAATTAGCCTAGGGAGGACGAAAATGACCTAAATGTTCATCCAATGACACAAAAACACCTAATGGATGCACAAGATAGGTTAAAAATCCTAATTGGACTACATTAAGTGTAGGGAGGACGAAAATGAACTAAATGTTCATCCCACGACCCAAAACACCTATTGGATGCACAAGATTGGTTAAAAACCCTAATTGGACAAGAATTAGCCTAGGGAGGACGAAAATGACCTAAATGTTCATCCAATGACACAAAAACACCTAATGGATGCACAAGATTGGTTAAAAACCCTAATTGGACATGAATTAGCCTAGGGAGGTCGAAAATGACCTAATTGTTCATCCAATGACACAAACACAACTATTGGATGCACAAGATTGGTTAGAAACCCTAATTGGACAAGGATAAGCCTAGGGAGGATGAAAATGACCTAAATGTTCATCCAATGACACAAAAACACCTAATGGATGCACAAGATTGGTTCAAAACCCTAATTGGACTACATTAAGTGTACGGAGGACGATAATGACCTAAATGTTCATCCAATGACACAAAATACCTATTGGATGCACAAGATTGGTTAAAAACCATAATTGGACAAGAATTAGCCTAGGGAGGACGATAATCACCTAATTGTTCATCCAATGACACAAACACAACTATTGGATGCACAAGATTGGTTAGAAACCCTAATTGGACAACCATAAGCCTAGGGAGGTCGAAAATGAACTAATTGTTCATCCAATGACACAAACACAACTATTGGATGCACAAGATTGGTTAAAACCCCTAATTGTTCAAGGATAAGCCTAGGGAGGATGAAAATGACCTAAATGTTCATCCAATGACACAAAACACCTATTAGATGCACAAGATTGGTTAAAAACCCTAATTAGACAAGAATTAGCCTAGGGAGGACGAAAATGACCTAAATGTTCATCCAATGACACAAAAACACCTAATTGATGCACAAGATTGGTTAAAAACCCTAATTGGACAAGAATTTGCCTAGGGAGGACGAAAATGACCTAAATGTTCATCCAATGACACAAAAACACCTAATGGATGCACAAGATTGGTTAAAAACCCTAATTGGACTACATTAAGTGTAGGGAGGACGAAAATGAACTAAATGTTCATCCAACGACCCAAAACACCTATTGGATGCACAAGATTGGTTAAAAACCCTAATTGGACAAGAATTTGCCTAGGGAGGACGAAAATGACCTAAATGTTCATCCAATGACACAAAAACACCTAATGGATGCACAACATTGGTTAAAAACCCTAATTGGACAAGAATTAGCCTAAATGTTCATCCAATGACACAAAACACCTATTAGATGCACAAGATTGGTTAAAAACCCTAATTGGACTACATTAAGTGTAGGGAGGACGAAAATTACCTAAATGTTCATCCAATGACACAAAACACCTATTGGATGCACAACATTGGTTAAAAACCCTAATTGGATAAGAATTAGCCTAAGGAGGACGAAAATGACCTAAATGTTCATCCAATGACACAAAAACACCAAATGGATGCACAAGATTGGTTAAAAATCCTAATTGGACTACATTAAGTGTAGGGAGGACGAAAATGAACTCAATGTTCATCCAAAGACCCAAAACACCTATTGGATGCACAAGATTGGTTAAAAACCCTAATTGGACAAGAATTTGCCTAGGGAGGACGAAAATGACCTAAATGTTCATCCAATGACACAAAAACACCTAATGGATGCACAAGATTGGTTAAAAACCCTAATTGGACTACATTAAGTGTAGGGAGGACGAAAATGACCTAAATGTTCAAAGAAATGACACAAAAACACCTAATGGACGCACAAGATTGGTTAAAAATCCTAATTGGACTACATTAAGTGTAGGGAGGACGAAAATGACCTAAATGTTCATCCAATGACACAAAATACCTATTGGATGCACAAGATTGGTTAAAAACCCTAATTGGACAAGAATTAGCCTAGGGAGGACAAAAATGACCTAATTGTTCATCCAATGACACAAACACAACTATTGGATGCACAAGATTGATTAGAAACCCTAATTGGACAAGCATAAGCCTAGGGAGGATGAAAATGACCTAAATGTCCATCCAATGGAACAAGAACACCTAATGGATGCACAAGATTGGTTAAAAACCCAAAATTGGACAAGAATTAGCCTAGGGAGGACGAAAATGACCTAATTGTTCATCCACTGACAGAAACACACCTATTGGATGCACAAGATTGGTTAGAAACCCTAATTGGACAAGCATAAGCCTAGGGAGGTCGAAAATGACCTAATTGTTCATCCAATGACACAAACACAACTATTGGATGCACAAGATTGGTTAGAAACCTTAATTGGACAAGGATAAGCCTAGGGAGGATGAAAATGACCTAAATGTTCATCCAATGACACAAAAACACCTAATGGATGCACAAGATTGGTTAAAAACACTAATTGGACTACATTAAGTGTAGGGAGGACGATAATGACCTAAATGTTCATCCAATGAGACCAAACACCTATTGGATGCACAAGATTGGTTAAAAACCATAATTGGACAAGAATTAGCCTAGGGAGGACGAAAATGACCTAATTGTTCATCCAATGACACAAACACAACTATTGGATGCACAAGATTGGTTAGAAACCCTAATTGGACAAGCATAAGCCTAGGGAGGTCGAAAATGACCTAATTGTTCATGCAATAACCAAACATAACTATTGGATGCACAAGATTAGTTAGAAACGCTAATTGGACAAGGATAAGCCTAGGGAGGATGAAAATGACCTAAATATTCATCCAATGACACAAAACACCTATTGGATGCACAAGATTGGTGAAAAACCCTAATTGGACAGAATTAGCCTAGGGAGGACGAAAATGACCTAATTGTTCATTCAATGACACAAACACAACTATTGGATGCACAAGATTGGTTAGAAACCCTAATTGGACAAGCATAAGCCTAGGGTGGTCGAAAATGAACTAATTGTTCATCCAATGACACAAACACAACTATTGGATGCACAAGATTGGTTAGAAACCCTAATTGGACAAGGATAAGCCTAGGGAGGATGAAAATGACCTAAATGTTCATACAATGACACAAAACACCTATTGGATGCACAAGATTGGTTAAAATCCCTAATTGGACAAGAATTAGCCTAGGGAGGACGAATATGACCTAATTGTTCATCCAATGACACAAACACAACTATTGGATGCACAAGATTGGTTAGAAACCCTAATTGGACAAGCATAAGCCTAGGGAGGTCGAAAATGACCTAATTGTTCATCCAATGACACAAACACAACTATTGGATGCACAAGATTGGTTAGAAACCCTAGTTGGACAAGGATAAGCCTAGGGAGGATGAAAATGACCTAAATGTTCATCCAATGACACAAAACACCTATTAGATGCACAAGATTGGTTAAAAACCCTAATTGGACAAGAATTAGCCTAGGGAGGACGAAAATGACCTAAATGTTCATCCAATGACACAAAAACACCTAATGGATGCACAAGATTGGTTAAAATCCCTAATTGGACTACATTAAGTGTAGGGAGGACGAAAATGACCTAAATGTTCATCCAACGACCCAAAATACCTTTTGGATGCACAAGATTGGTTAAAAACCCTAATTGGACAAGAATTTGCCTAGGGAGGACGAAAATGACCTAAATGTTCATCCAATGACACAAAAACACCTAATGGATGCACAAGATTGGTTAAAAACCCTAATTGGACTACATTAAGTGTAGGGAGGACGAAAATGAACTAAATGTTCATCCAACGACCCAAAACACCTATTGGATGCACAAGATTGGTTAAAAACCCTAATTGGACAAGAATTTGCCTAGGGAAGACGAAAATGACCTAAATGTTCATCCAATGACACAAAAACACCTAATGGATGCACAACATTGGTTAAAAACCCTAATTGGACAAGAATTAGCCTAAATGTTCATCCAATGACACAAAACACCTATTAGATGCACAAGATTGGTTAAAAACCCTAATTAGACAAGAATTAGCCTAGGGAGGACGAAAATGACCTAAATGTTCATCCAATGACACAAAAACACCTAATGGATGCACAAGATTGGTTAAAAACCCTAATTGGACTACATTAAGTGTAGGGAGGACGAAAATGAACTAAATGTTCATCCAACGACCCAAAACACCTATTGGATGCACAAGATTGGTTAGAAACCATAATTGGACAAGCATAAGCCTAGGGAGGTCGAAAATGACCTAATTGTTCATCCAATGACACAAACACAACTATTGGATGCACAAGATTGGTTAGAAACCCTAATTGGACAAGGATAAGCCTAGGGAGGATGAAAATGACCTAAATGTTCATCCGATGACACAAAAACACCTAATGGATGCACAAGATTGGTTAAAAACCCTAATTGGACATGAATTAGCCTAGGGAGGACGAAAATGACCTAATTGTTCATCCAATGACACAAACACAACTATTGGATGCACAAGATTGGTTAGAAACCCTAATTGGACAAGGATAAGCCTAGGGAGGACGAAAATGACCTAAATGTTCATGCAATGACACAAAAACACCTAATGGATGCACAAGATTGGTTAAAAACTCTAATTGGACTACATTAGGTGTAAGGAGGACGAAAATGACCTAAATGTTCATCCAATGACACAAAACACCTATTGGATGCACAAGATTGGTTAAAAACCCTAATTGGACAAGAATCAGCCTAGGGAGGATGAAAATGACCTAAATGTTCGTCCTATAACATAAAACACCTATTGGATGCACAAGATTGGTTAAAAACCCTAATTCGACAAGACTTAGCCTAGGGAGGACGAAAATGACCTAAATGTTCATCCAATGACACAAAAACACCTAATGGATGCACAAGATTGGTTAAAAACCCTAATTGGACATGAATTAGCCTAGGGAGGTGGAAAATGACCTAATTGTTCATCCAATGACACAAACACAACTATTGGATGCACAAGATTGGTTAGAAACCCTAATTCGACAAGACTTAGCCTAGGGAGGACGAAAATGACCTAAATGTTCATCCAATGACACAAAAACACCTAATGGATGCACAAGATTGGTTAAAAACCCTAATTGGACATGAATTAGCCTAGGGAGGTCGAAAATGACCTAATTGTTCATCCAATGACACAAACACAACTATTGGATGCACAAGATTGGTTAGAAACCCTAATTGGACAAGGATAAGCCTAGGGAGGACGAAAATGACCTAAATGTTCATCCAATGACACAAAAACACCTAATGGATGCACAAGATTGGTTAAAAACCCTAATTGGACATGAATTAGCCTAGGGAGGACGAAAATGACCTAATTGTTCATCCAATGACACAAACACAACTATTGGATGCACAAGATTGGTTAGAAACCCTAATTGGACAAGGATAAGCCTAGGGAGGATGAAAATGACCTAAATGTTCATCCAATGACACAAAACACCTATTAGATGCACAAGATTGGTTAAAAACCCTAATTGGACAAGAATTAGCCTAGGGAGGACGAAAATGACCTAAATGTTCATCCAATGACACAAAAACACCTAATGGATGCACAAGATTGGTTAAAAACCCTAATTGGACAAGATTAAGTGTAGGGAGGACGTAAATGACCTAAATGTTCATCGAATGACACAAAACACCTATTGGATGCACAAGATTGGTTAGAAAGCTAATTGGACAAGATTATGTTTTGGGAGGACAAAAATGACCTAAATGTTCATCCAATCATACAAAATACCTATTGGATGCACAAGATTGGTTAAAAACCCTAATTGGACAAGAATTAGCCTAGGGAGGACGAAAATGACCTAAATGTTCATCCAATGACACAAAAACACCTAATGGATGCACAAGATTGGTTAAAAACCCTAATTGGACAAGAATTAGCCTTGGGAGGACGAAAATGACCTAAATGTTCATCCAATGACACAAAAACACCTAATGGATGCACAAGATTGGTTAAAAACCCTAAATGGACTACATTAAGTGTAGAGAGGACGAAAATCAGCTAAATGTTCATCCAATGACACAAAACACCTATTGGATGCACAAGATTGGTTAAAAACCCTAATTGGACAAGAATTAGCCTAGGGAGGACGAAAATGACCTAAATGTTCATCCAATGACACAAAAACACCTAATGGATGCACAACATTGGTTAAAAACCCTAATTGGACTACATTAAGTGTAGGGACGACGAGAATGACCTAAATGTTCATCCAATGACACAAAACACCTATTGGATGCATATGATTGGTTAGAAACCCTAATAGGACAAGATTAAGTGTATGGAGGTCGAGAATGACATAAAGTTCATCCAATGACGCAAACACACCTATTGGATGCACAAGATTGGTTAGAAACCCTAATTGGACAAGATTAAGTGTAGGGAGGTCGAGAATGACATAAAGTTCATCCAATGACACAAACACACCTATTGGATGCACAAGATTGGTTAGAAACCCTAAGTGGACAAGAATTAGCCTAGGGAGGATGAAAATGACCTAAATGTTCATCCAATGACACAAAAACACCTAATGGATGCACAAGATTGGTTAAAAACCCTAATTGGACTACATTAAGTGTAGGGAGGACGAAAATGACCTAAATGTTCATCCAATCACACAAAAAACCTATTGGATGCACAAGATTGGTTAAAAACACTTATTGGACAAGAATTAGCCTAGGGAGGACGAAAATGACCTAAATGTTCATCCAATGAGACAAAAACACCTAATGGATGCACAAGATTGGTTAAAAACCCTAATTGGACTACATTAAGTGTAGGGAGGACGAAAATGACCTAAATGTTCATCCAATGACACAAAAACACATATTGGATGCACAACATGGTTTAAAACCCCTAATTGGACAAGAATTAGCCTACGGAGGACGAAAATGACCTAATTGTTCATCCAATGACACAAAAACATCTAATGGTTGCACAAGATTGGTTAAAAACCCTAATTGGACTACATTAAGTGTAGGGAGGACGAAAATGACCTAAATGTTCATCCAATCACACAAAACACCTATTGGATGCACAAGATTGGTTAAAAACACTTATTGGACAAGAATTAGCCTAGGGAGGACGAAAATGACCTAAATGTTCATCCAATGACACAAAAACACCTAATGGATGCACAAGATTGGTTAAAAACCCTAATTGGACTACATTAAGTGTAGGGAGGACGAAAATGACCTAAATGTTCATCCAATGACACAAAAACACCTAATGGATGCACAAGATTGGTTAAAAATCCTAATTGGACTACATTAAGTGTAGGGAGGACGAAAATGAACTAAATGATCATCCAACGACCCAAAACAC
Organism: Cicer judaicum; assembly: GCA_037974835.1. Lineage (NCBI taxonomy): Eukaryota > Viridiplantae > Streptophyta > Magnoliopsida > Fabales > Fabaceae > Cicer > Cicer judaicum. Next base: position 6,465,580 of record JBBPBS010000549.1, on the reverse strand, counting down.
CTATTGGATGCACAAGATTGGTTAAAAACCCTAATTGGACAAGAATTAGCCTAGGGAGGACGAAAATGACCTAAATGTTCATCCAATGACACAAAAACACCTAATGGATGCACAAGATTGGTTAAAAACCCTAATTGGACTACATTAAGTGTAGGGAGGACGAAAATGACCTAAATGTTCATCCAACGACCCAAAACACCTTTTGGATGCACAAGATTGGTTAAAAACCCTAATTGGACAAGAATTTGCCTAGGGAGGACGAAAATGACCTAAATGTTCATCCAATGACACAAAAACACCTAATGGATGCACAAGATTGGTTAAAAACCCTAATTGGACTACATTAAGTGTAGGGAGGACGAAAATGAACTAAATGTTCATCCAACGACCCAAAACACCTATTGGATGAACAAGATTGGTTAAAAACCCTAATTGGACAAGAATTTGCCTAGGGAAGACGAAAATGACCTAAATGTTCATCCAATGACACAAAAACACCTAATGGATGCACAACATTGGTTAAAAACCCTAATTGGACAAGAATTCGCCTAAATGTTCATCCAATGACACAAAACACCTATTAGATGCACAAGATTGGTTAAAAACCCTAATTAGACAAGAATTAGCCTAGGGAGGACGAAAATGACCTAAATGTTCATCCAATGACACAAAACACCTATTAGATGCACAAGATTGGTTAAAAACCCTAATTAGACAAGAATTAGCCTAGGGAGCACGAAAATGACCTAAATGTTCATCCAATGACACAAAAACACCTAATGGATGCACAAGATTGGTTAAAAACCCTAATTGGACTACATTAAGTGTAGGGAGGACGAAAATGACCTAAATGTTCATCCAACGACCCAAAACACCTATTGGATGCACAAGATTGGTTAAAAACCCTAATTGGACAAGAATTTGCCTAGGGAGGACGAAAATGACCTAAATGTTCATCCAATGACACAAAAACACCTAATGGATGCACAAGATTGGTTAAAAACCCTAATTGGACTACATTAAGTGTAGGGAGGACGAAAATGAACTAAATGTTCATCCAACGACCCAAAACACCTATTGGATGCACAAGATTGGTTAAAAACCCTAATTGGACAAGAATTTGCCTAGGGAGGACGAAAATGACCTAAATGTTCATCCAATGACACAAAAACACCTAATGGATGCACAACATTGGTTAAAAACCCTAATTGGACAAGAATTAGCCTAAATGTTCATCCAATGACACAAAACACCTATTAGATGCACAAGATTGGTTAAAAACCCTAATTGGACTACATTAAGTGTAGGGAGGACGAAAATTACCTAAATGTTCATCCAATGACACAAAACACCTATTGGATGCACAACATTGGTTAAAAACCCTAATTGGACAAGAATTAGCCTAAGGAGGACGAAAATGACCTAAATGTTCATCCAATGACACAAAAACACCAAATGGATGCACAAGATTGGTTAAAAATCCTAATTGGACTACATTAAGTGTAGGGAGGACGAAAATGAACTCAATGTTCATCCAAAGACCCAAAACACCTATTGGATGCACAAGATTGGTTAAAAACCCTAATTGGACAAGAATTTGCCTAGGGAGGACGAAAATGACCTAAATGTTCATCCAATGACACAAAAACACCTAATGGATGCACAAGATTGGTTAAAAACCCTAATTGGACTACATTAAGTGTAGGGAGGACGAAAATGTCCTAAATGTTCAAAGAAATGACACAAAAACACCTAATGGACGCACAAGATTGGTTAAAAATCCTAATTGGACTACATTAAGTGTAGGGAGGACGAAAATGACCTAAATGTTCATCCAATGACACAAAATACCTATTGGATGCACAAGATTGGTTAAAAACCCTAATTGGACAAGAATTAGCCTAGGGAGGACAAAAATGACCTAATTGTTCATCCAATGACACAAACACAACTATTGGATG
>JBBPBS010000549.1:6431235-6463609 GCA_037974835.1 Cicer judaicum | reverse complement strand
CTAATTGGACTACATTAAGTGTAGGGAGGACGATAATGACCTAAATGTTCATCCAATGAGACCAAACACCTATTGGATGCACAAGATTGGTTAAAAACCATAATTGGACAAGAATTAGCCTAGGGAGGACGAAAATGACCTAATTGTTCATCCAATGACACAAACACAACTATTGGATGCACAAGATTGGTTAGAAACCCTAATTGGACAAGCATAAGCCTAGGGAGGTCGAAAATGACCTAATTGTTCATCCAATGACACAAACACAACTATTGGATGCACAAGATTGGTTAGAAACCCTAGTTGGACAAGGATAAGCCTAGGGAGGATGAAAATGACCTAAATGTTCATCCAATGACACAAAACACCTATTAGATGCACAAGATTGGTTAAAAACCCAAATTGGATAAGAATTAGCCTAGGGAGGACGAAAATGACCTAAATGTTCATCCAATGACACAAAAACACCTAATGGATGCACAAGATTGGTTAAAAACCCTAATTGGACTACATTAAGTGTAGGGAGGACGATAATGACCTAAATGTTCATCCAATGACACAAAACACCTATTGGATGCACAAGATTGGTTAAAAACCCTAATTGGACATGAATTAGCCTAGGGAGGACGATAATGACCTAATTGTTCATCCAATGACACAAACACAACTATTGGATGCACAAGATTGGTTAGAAACCCTAGTTGGACAAGGATAAGCCTAGGGAGGATGAAAATGACCTAAATGTTCATCCAATGACACAAAACACCTATTAGATGCACAAGATTGGTTAAAAACCCTAATTGGATAAGAATTAGCCTAGGGAGGACGAAAATGACCTAAATGTTCATCCAATGACACAAAAACACCTAATGGATGCACAAGATTGGTTAAAAACCCTAATTGGACTACATTAAGTGTAGGGAGGACGATAATCACCTAAATGTTCATCCAATGACACAAAACACCTATTGGATGCACAAGATTGGTTAAAAACCCTAATTGGACACGAATTAGCCTAGGGAGGACGATAATGACCTAATTGTTCATCCAATGACACAAACACAACTATTGGATGCACAAGATTGGTTAGAAACCCTAATTGGACAAGGATAAGCCTAGGGAGGATGAAAATGACCTAAATGTTCATCCAATGACACAAAACACCTATTAGATGCACAAGATTGGTTAAAAACCCTAATTGGACAAGAATTAGCCTAGGGAGGACGAAAATGACCTAAATGTTCATCCAATGACACAAAAACACCTAATGGATGCACAAGATTGGTTAAAAACCCTAATTGGACGAGAATTAGCCTAGGGAGGACGAAAATGACCTAAATGTTCATCCAATGACACAAAAACACCTATTGGATGCACAAGATTGGTTAAAAACCCTAATTGGACAAGAATTAGCCTAGGGAGGACGAAAATGACCTAAATGTTCATCCAATGACACAAAAACACCTATTGGATGCACAAAATTGGTTAAAAACCCTAATTGGACAAGTATTAGCCTATGGAGGACAAAAATGACCTAATTGTTCGTCCAATGACACAAACACAACTATTGGATGCACAAGATTGGTTAGAAACCCTAATTGGACAAGGATAAGCCTAGGGAGGATGAAAATGACCTAAATGTTCATCCAATGACACAAAACATCTATTAGATGCACAAGATTGGTTAAAAACCCTAATTGGACAAGAATTAGCCTAGGGAGGACGAAAATGACCTAAATGTTCATCCAATGACACAAAAACACCTAATGGATGCACAAGATTGGTTAAAAACCCTAATTGGACAAGAATTAGCCTAGGGAGATCGAAAAGGACCCAAATTTTTATCCAACGACACAAAAACACCTAATGGATGCACAAGATTGGTTAAAAACACTAATTGGACTACATTAACTGTAGGGGAGAACGAAAGTGACCTAAATGTTCATCCAATGACACAAAAACACCTACTGGATGCACAAGATTGGTTAGAAACCTTAATTGGACAAGATTAAGTGTAGGGAGGTCGAAAATGACATAAAAATCATCCAACGACACAAACACACCTATTGGATGCACAAGATTGGTTGAAAACCCTAATTGGACAAGAATTAGCCTAGGGAGGACGAAAATGACCTAAATGTTCATCCAATGACACAAAAACACCTAATGGATGCACAAGATTGGTTAAAAACCCTAATTGGACTACATTAAGTGTAGGGAGGACGAAAATGAACTAAATGTTCATCCAACGACCCAAAACACCTATTGGATGCACAAGATTGGTTAAAAACCCTAATTGGACAAGAATTAGCCTAGGGAGGACGAAAATGACCTAAATGTTCATCCAATGACACAAAAACACCTAATGGATGCACAAGATTGGTTAAAAATCCTAATTGGACTACATTAAGTGTAGGGAGGACGAAAATGAACTAAATGTTCATCCCACGACCCAAAACACCTATTGGATGCACAAGATTGGTTAAAAACCCTAATTGGACATGAATTAGCCTAGGGAGGACGAAAATGACCTAAATGTTCATACAATGACACAAAAACACCTAATGGATGCACAAGATTGGTTAAAAACCCTAATTGGACTACATTAAGTGTAGGGAGGACGAAAATGACCTAAATGTTCATCCAATGACACAAAACACCTATTGGATGCACAAGATTGGTTAAAATCCCTAATTGGACAAGAATTAGCCTAGGGAGGACGAAAATGACCTAATTGTTCATCCAATGACACAAACACAACTATTGGATGCACAAGATTGGTTAGAAACCATAATTGGACAAGCATAAGTCTAGGGAGGTCGAAAATGAGCTAATTGTTCATCCAATGACACAAACACAACTATTGGATGCACAAGATTGGGTAAAACCCCTAATTGTTCAAGGATAAGCCTAGGGAGGATGAAAATGACCTAAATGTTCATCCAATGACACAAAACACCTATTAGATGCACAAGATTGGTTAAAAACCCTAATTAGACAAGAATTAGCCTAGGGAGGACGAAAATGACCTAAATGTTCATCCAATGACACAAAAACACCTAATGGATGCACAAGATTGGTTAAAAACCCTAATTGGACTACATTAAGTGTAGGGGGGACGAAAATGACCTAAATGTTCATCCAATGACACAAAAACACCTAATGGATGCACAAGATTGGTTAAAAATCCTAATTGGACTACATTAAGTGTAGGGAGGACGAAAATGAACTAAATGTTCATCCCACGACCCAAAACACCTATTGGATGCACAAGATTGGTTAAAAACCCTAATTGGACATGAATTAGCCTAGGGAGGACGAAAATGACCTAAATGTTCATACAATGACACAAAAACACCTAATGGATGCACAAGATTGGTTAAAAACCCTAATTGGACTACATTAAGTGTAGGGAGGACGAAAATTACCTAAATGTTCATCCAATGACACAAAACACCTATTGGATGCACAAGATTGGTTAAAAACCCTAATTGGACAAGAATTAGCCTAGGGAGGACGAAAATGACCTAAATGTTCATCCAATGACACAAAAACACCTAATGGATGCACAAGATTGGTTAAAAATCTTAATTGGACTACATTAAGTGTAAGGAGGACGAAAATGAACTAAATGTTTATCCCACGACCCAAAACACCTATTGGATGCACAAGATTGGTTAAAAACCCTAATTGGACAAGAATTAGCCTAAGGAGGACGAAAATGACCTAAATGTTCATCCAATGACACAAAAACACCTAATGGATGCACAAGATTGGTTAAAAACCCTAATTGGACTACATTAAGTGTAGGGAGGACGAAAATGACCTAAATGTTCATCCAATGACACAAAAACACCTAATGGATGCACAAGATTGGTTAAAAATCCTAATTGGACTACATTAAGTGTAGGGAGGACGAAAATGAACTAAATGATCATCCAACGACCCAAAACACCTATTGGATGCACAAGATTGGTTAAAAACCCTAATTGGACAAGAATTAGCCTAGGGAGGACGAAAATGACCTAAATGTTCATCCAATGACACAAAAACACCTAATGGATGCACAAGATTGGTTAAAAACCCTAATTGGACTACATTAAGTGTAGGGAGGACGAAAATGACCTAAATGTTCATCCAACGACCCAAAACACCTTTTGGATGCACAAGATTGGTTAAAAACCCTAATTGGACAAGAATTTGCCTAGGGAGGACGAAAATGACCTAAATGTTCATCCAATGACACAAAAACACCTAATGGATGCACAAGATTGGTTAAAAACCCTAATTGGACTACATTAAGTGTAGGGAGGACGAAAATGACCTAAATGTTCAAAGAAATGACACAAAAACACCTAATGGACGCACAAGATTGGTTAAAAATCCTAATTGGACTACATTAAGTGTAGGGAGGACGAAAATGACCTAAATGTTCATCCAATGACACAAAATACCTATTGGATGCACAAGATTGGTTAAAAACCCTAATTGGACAAGAATTAGCCTAGGGAGGACAAAAATGACCTAATTGTTCATCCAATGACACAAACACAACTATTGGATGTACAAGATTGGTTAGAAACCCTAATTGGACAAGCATAAGCCTAGGGAGGATGAAAATGACCTAAATGTCCATCCAATGAAACAAAAACACCTAATGGATGCACAAGATTGGTTAAAAACCCAAAATTGGACAAGAATTAGCCTAGGGAGGACGAAAATGACCTAATTGTTCATCCACTGACAGAAACACACCTATTGGATGCACAAGATTGGTTAGAAACCCTAATTGGACAAGAATAAGCCTAGGGAGGTCGAAAATGACCTAATTGTTCATCCAATGACACAAACACAACTATTGGATGCACAAGATTGGTTAGAAACCTTAATTGGACAAGGATAAGCCTAGGGAGGATGAAAATGACCTAAATGTTCATCCAATGACACAAAAACACCTAATGGATGCACACGATTGGTTAAAAACCCTAATTGGACTACATTAAGTGTAGGGAGGACGATAATGACCTAAATGTTCATCCAATGAGACCAAACACCTATTGGATGCACAAGATTGGTTAAAAACCATAATTGGACAAGAATTAGCCTAGGGAGGACGAAAATGACCTAATTGTTCATCCAATGACACAAACACAACTATTGGATGCACAAGATTGGTTAGAAACCCTAATTGGACAAGCATAAGCCTAGGGAGGTCGAAAATGACCTAATTGTTCATGCAATGACCAAACATAACTATTGGATGCACAAGATTAGTTAGAAACGCTAATTGGACAAGGATAAGTCTAGGGAGGATGAAAAATGACCTAAATATTCATCCAATGACACAAAACACCTATTGGATGCACAAGATTGGTGATAAACCCTAATTGGACAGAATTAGTCTAGGGAGGACGAAAATGACCTAATTGTTCATCCAATGACACAAACACAACTATTGGATGCACAAGATTGGTTAGAAACCCTAATTGGACAAGCATAAGCCTAGGGTGGTCGAAAATGAACTAATTGTTCATCCAATGACACAAACACAACTATTGGATGCACAAGATTGGTTAGAAACCCTAATTGGACAAGGATAAGCCTAGGGAGGATGAAAATGACCTAAATGTTCATCCAATGACACAAAACACCTATTGGATGCACAAGATTGGTTAAAATCCCTAATTGGACAAGAATTAGTCTAGCGAGGACGAATATGACCTAATTGTTCATCCAATGACACAAACACAACTATTGGATGCACAAGATTGGTTAGAAACCCTAATTGGACAAGCATAAGCCTAGGGAGGTCGAAAATGACCTAATTGTTCATCCAATGACACAAACACAACTATTGGATGCACAAGATTGGTTAGAAACCCTAGTTGGACAAGGATAAGCCTAGGGAGGATGAAAATGACCTAAATGTTCATCCAATGACACAAAACACCTATTAGATGCACAAGATTGGTTAAAAACCCTAATTGGACAAGAATTAGCCTAGGGAGGACGAAAATGACCTAAATGTTCATCCAATGACACAAAACACCTATTGGATGCACAAGATTGGTTAAAAACCCTAATTGGATAAGAATTAGCCTAGGGAGGACGAAAATGACCTAAATGTTCATCCAATGACACAAAAACACCTAATGGATGCACAAGATTGGTTAAAAACCCTAATTGGACTACATTAAGTGTAGGGAGGACGAAAATGACCTAAATGTTCATCCAATGACACAAAAAACCTATTGGATGCACAAGATTGGTTAAAAACCCTAATTGGACAAGAATTAGCCTAGGGAGGACGAAAATGACCTAAATGTTCATCCAATGACACAAAAACACCTAATGGATGCACAAGATTGGTTAAAAACACTAATTGGACAAGATTAAGTGTAGGGAGGACGAAAATGACCTAAATGTTCATCCAATGACACAAAACACCTATTGGATGCACAAGATTGGTTAAAAACCCTAATTGGACAAGATTAAGTGTAGGGAGGACGAAAATGACCTAAATGTTCATCCAATGATACAAAACACCTATTGGATGCACAAGATTGGTTAAAAACCCTAATTGGACAAGAATTTGCCTAGGGAGGACGAAAATGACCTAAATGTTCATCCAATGACACAAAAACACCTAATGGATGCACAAGATTGGTTAAAAACCCTAATTGGACTAAATTAAGTGTAGGGAGGACGAAAATGACCTAAATGTTCATCCAACGACACAAAACACCTATTGAATGCACAAGATTGGTTAAAAACCCTAATTGGACAAGAATTTGCCTAGGGAAGACGAAAATGACCTAATTGTTCATCCAATGACACAAACACAACTATTGGATGCACAATATTTGTTAAAAACCCTAATTGGACAAGATTAAGTGTAGGGAGAACGAAAATGACTTAAATGTTCATCCAATGACACAAAACACCTATTGGATGCACAAGATTGGTTAAAAACCCTAATTGGACAGGAATTAGCCTAGGGAAGACGAAAATGACCTAAATGTTCATCCAATGACACAAAACACCTATTGGATGCACAAGATTGGTTAAAAACCCTAATTGGACAAGAATTAGCCTAGGGAGGACGAAAATGACCTAATTGTTCATCCAATGACACAAACACACCTATTGGATGCACAAGATTGGATAGAAACCCTAATTGGACAAGGTTAAGTTTAGGGAGGACGAAAATGACGTAAATATTCGTCCAATGATACAAAACACCTATTGGATGCACAAGATTGGTTAAAAACCCTAATTGGACTAGAATTATCCTAGGGAGGACGAAAATGATCTAATTGTTCATCCAATTACACAAAAACACCAATTGGATGCTCAAGATTGGTTAAAAACCCTAATTAGACAAGATTAAGTGTAGGGATGACGAAAATGACCTAAATATTCATCCAATGACACAAAACACCTATTGGATGCACAAGATTGGTTAAAAACCCTAATTGGACAAGAATTAGCCTAGGGAGGACGAAAATGACCTAATTGTTCATCCAATGACACAAACACAACTATTGGATGCACAAGATTGGTTAGAAACCCTAATTGGACAAGCATAAGCCTAGGGTGGTCGAAAATGAACTAATTGTTCATCCAATGACACAAACACAACTATTGGATGCACAAGATTGGTTAGAAACCCTAATTGGACAAGGATAAGCCTAGGGAGGATGAAAATGACCTAAATGTTCATACAATGACACAAAACACCTATTGGATGCACAAGATTGGTTAAAATCCCTAATTGGACAAGAATTAGCCTAGGGAGGACGAATATGACCTAATTGTTCATCCAATGACACAAACACAACTATTGGATGCACAAGATTGGTTAGAAACCCTAATTGGACAAGCATAAGCCTAGGGAGGTCGAAAATGACCTAATTGTTCATCCAATGACACAAACACAACTATTGGATGCACAAGATTGGTTAGAAACCCTAGTTGGACAAGGATAAGCCTAGGGAGGATGAAAATGACCTAAATGTTCATCCAATGACACAAAACACCTATTAGATGCACAAGATTGGTTAAAAACCCTAATTGGACAAGAATTAGCCTAGGGAGGACGAAAATGACCTAAATGTTCATCCAATGACACAAAAACACCTAATGGATGCACAAGATTGGTTAAAATCCCTAATTGGACTACATTAAGTGTAGGGAGGACGAAAATGACCTAAATGTTCATCCAACGACCCAAAATACCTTTTGGATGCACAAGATTGGTTAAAAACCCTAATTGGACAAGAATTTGCCTAGGGAGGACGAAAATGACCTAAATGTTCATCCAATGACACAAAAACACCTAATGGATGCACAAGATTGGTTAAAAACCCTAATTGGACTACATTAAGTGTAGGGAGGACGAAAATGAACTAAATGTTCATCCAACGACCCAAAACACCTATTGGATGCACAAGATTGGTTAAAAACCCTAATTGGACAAGAATTTGCCTAGGGAAGACGAAAATGACCTAAATGTTCATCCAATGACACAAAAACTCCTAATGGATGCACAACATTGGTTAAAAACCCTAATTGGACAAGAATTAGCCGAAATGTTCATCCAATGACACAAAACACCTATTAGATGCACAAGATTGGTTAAAAACCCTAATTAGACAAGAATTAGCCTAGGGAGGACGAAAATGACCTAAATGTTCATCCAATGACACAAAAACACCTAATGGATGCACAAGATTGGTTAAAAATTCTAATTGGACTACATTAAGTGTTGGGAGGACGAAAATTACCTAAATGTTCATCCAATGACACAAAACACCTATTGGATGCACAACATTGGTTAAAAACCCTAATTGGACAAGAATTAGCCTAAGGAGGACGAAAATGACCTAAATGTTCATCCAAGGACACAAAAACACCAAATGGATGCACAACATTTGTTAAAAACCCTAATTGGACAAGAATTCGCCTAAATGTTCATCCAATGACACAAAACACCTATTAGATGCACAAGATTGGTTAAAAACCCTAATTGGACTACATTAAGTGTAGGGAGGATGAAAATGACATAAATGTTCGTCCAATGACACAAAACACCTATTGGATGCACAAGATTGGTTAAAAACCCTAATTGGACAAGAATCAGCCTAGGGAGGATGAAAATGACCTAAATGTTCGTCCTATAACATAAAACACCTATTGGATGCACAAGATTGGTTAAAAACCCTAATTGGACAAGAATCAGCCTAGGGAGGATGAAAATGACCTAAATGTTCGTCCTATAACATAAAACACCTATTGGATGCACAAGATTGGTTAAAAACCCTAATTGGACTACATTAAGTGTAGGGAGGACGATAATGACCTAAATGTTCATCCAATGACACAAAACACCTATTGGATGCACAAGATTGGTTAAAAACCCTAATTGGACAAGAATTAGCCTAGGGAGGACGAAAATGACCTAATTGTTCATCCAATGACACAAACACAACTATTGGATGCACAAGATTGGTTAGAAACCCTAATTGGACAAGCATAAGTCTAGGGAGGATGAAAATGACCTAAATGTCCATCCAATGAAACAAAAACACCTAATGGATGCACAAGATTGGTTAAAAACCCTAATTGGACCAGAATTAGCCTAGGGAGGACCAAAATGACCTAATTGTTCATCCAATGACACAAACACACCTATTGGATGCACAAGATTGGTTAAAAACCCTAATTGGACAAGAATTAGCCTAGGGAGGACGAAAATGACCTAAATGTTCATCCAATGACACAAAAACACCTAATGGATGCACAAGATTGGTTAAAAACCCTAATTGGACTACATTAAGTGTAGGGAGGACGAAAATGAACTAAATGTTCATCCAACGACCCAAAACACCTATTGGATGCACAAGATTGGTTAAAAACCCTAATTGGACAAGAATTAGCCTAGGGAGGACGAAAATGACCTAAATGTTCATCCAATGACACAAAAACACCTAATGGATGCACAAGATTGGTTAAAACCCCTAACTGGAAAAGAATTAGCCTAAGGAGTTCGAAAATGACCTAAATGTTCATCCAATGACACAAAACACCTATTGGATGCACAAGATTGGTTAGAAACCCTAATTGGACAAGATTAAGTGTAGGGAGGTCGAGAATGACATAAAGTTCATCCAATGACACAAACACACCTATTGGATGCACAAGATTGGTTAGAAACCCTAATTGGACAAGCATAAGACTAGGGAGGATGAAACTAACCTAAATGTTCATCCAATGACACAAAAACACCTAATGGATGCACAAGATTGGTTAAAAACCCTAATTGGACAAGATTAAGTGTAGGGAGAACGAAAATGACCTAAATGTTCATCCAATGACACAAAACACCTATTGGATGCACAAGATTGGTCAGAAACCCTAATTGGACAAGATTTAGTGTAGGGAGGTCGAGAATGACATAAAGTTTATCAAATGACACAAACACACCTATTGGATGCACAAGATTGGTTAGAAACCCTAATTGGACAAGATTAAGTGTAGGGAGGTCCAGAATGACATAAAGTTCATCCAATGACACAAACACACCTATTGGATGCACAAGATTGGTTAAAAACCCTAATTGGACAAGAATTAGCCTAGGGAGGATGAAAATGACCTAAATGTTCATCCAATGACACAAAAACACCTAATGGATGCACAAGATTGGTTAAAAACCCTAATTGGACTACATTAAGTGTAGGGAGGATGAAAATGACCTAAATGTTCATCCAATGACACAAAAAACCTATTGGATGCACAAGATTGGTTAAAAACCCTAATTGGACAAGAATTAGCCTAGGGAGGACGAAAATGACCTAAATGTTCATCCAATGACACAAAAACACCTAATGGATGCACAAGATTGGTTAAAAATCCTAATTGGACTACATTAAGTGTAGGGAGGACGAAAATGACCTAAATGTTCATCCAATGACACAAAACACCTATTGGATGCACAAGATTGGTTAAAAACCCTAATTGGACAAGAATCAGCCTAGGGAGGATGAAAATGACCTAAATGTTCGTCCTATAACATAAAACACCTATTGGATGCACAAGATTGGTTAAAAACCCTAATTGGACTACATTAAGTGTAGGGAGGACGATAATGACCTAAATGTTCATCCAATGACACAAAAACACCTAATGGATGCACAAGATTGGTTAAAAATCCTAATTGGACTACATTAAGTGTAGGGAGGACGAAAATGAACTAAATGTTCATCCAACGACCCAAAACACCTATTGGATGCACAAGATTGGTTAAAAACCCTAATTGGACAAGAATTTGCCTAGGGAAGACGAAAATGACCTAAATGTTCATCCAATGACACAAAAACACCTAATGGATGCACAACATTGGTTAAAAACCCTAATTGGACAAGAATTAGCCTAAATGTTCATCCAATGACACAAAACACCTATTAGATGCACAAGATTGGTTAAAAACCCTAATTAGACAAGAATTATCCTAGGGAGGACGAAAATGACCTAAATGTTCATCCAATGACACAAAAACACCTAATGGATGCACAAGATTGGTTAAAAATCCTAATTGGACTACATTAAGTGTAGGGAGGACGAAAATTACCTAAATGTTCATCCAATGACACAAAACACCTATTGGATGCACAACATTGGTTAAAAACCCTAATTGGACAAGAATTAGCCTAAGGAGGACGAAAATGACCTAAATGTTCATCCAAGGACACAAAAACACCAAATGGATGCACAAGATTGGTTAAAAATCCTAATTGGACTACATTAAGTGTAGGGAGGACGAAAATGAACTAAATGTTCATCCAAAGACCCAAAACACCTATTGGATACACATGATTGGTTAAAAACCCTAATTGGACAAGAATTTTCGTAGGGAGGACAAAAATGACCTAAATGTTCATCCAATGACACAAAAACACCTAATGGATACACAAGATTGGTTAAAAACCCTAATTGGACTACATTAAGTGTAGGGAGGACGAAAATGACCTAAATGTTCAAAGAAATGACACAAAAACACCTAAAGGACGCACAAGATTGGTTAAAAATCCTAATTGGACTACATTAAGTGTAGGGAGGATGAAAATGACCTAAATGTTCATCCAATGACACAAAATACCTATTGGACAAGAATTAGCCTAGGGAGGACGAAAATGACCTAAATGTTCATCCAATGACACAAAAACACCTAATGGATGCACAAGATTGGTTAAAAACCCTAATTGGACTACATTAAGTGTAGGGAGGACGATAATGACCTAAATATTCATCCAATGACACAAAACACCTTTTGGATGCACAAGATTGGTTAAAAACCCTAATTGGACAAGAATTAGCCTAGGGAGGACAAAAATGACCTAATTGTTCATCCAATGACACAAACACAACAATTGGATGCGCAAGATTTGTTAGAAACCCTAATTGGACAAGCATAAGCCTAGGGAGGATGAAAATGACCTAAATGTTCATCCAATGATACAAAAACACCTAATGGATGCACAAGATTGGTTAAAAACCCTAATTGTACAAGAATTAGCCTAGGGAGGACGAAAATGACCTAATTGTTCATTCAATGACACAAACACAACTATTGGATGCACAAGATTGGTTAGAAACCCTAATTGGACAAGGATAAGCCTAGGGAGGAGGAAAATGACTTAAATGTTCATCCAATGACACAAAACACCTATTGGATGCACAACATTGGTTAAAAACCCTAATTGGACAAGAATTAGCCTAGGGAGGACGAAAATGACCTAATTGTTCATTCAATGACACAAACACAACTATTGGATGCACAAGATTCGTTAGAAACCCTAATTGGACAAGGATAAGCCTAGGGAGGATGAAAATGACCTAAATGTCCATCCAATGATACAAAAACACCTAATGGATGCACAAGATTGGTTAAAAACCCTAATTGGACAAGAATTAGCCTAGGGAGGACGAAAATGACCTAATTGTTCATTCAATGACACAAACACAACTATTGGATGCACAAGATTGGTTAGAAACCCTAATTGGACAAGGATAAGCCTAGGGAGGATGAAAATGACCTAAATGTTCACCCAATGACACAAAACACCTATTGGATGCACAACATTGGTTAAAAACCCTAATTGGACAATAATTAGCCTAGGGAGGACGAAAATGACCTAAATGTTCATCCAATGACACAAAAACACCTAATGGATGCACAAGATTGGTTAAAAACCCTAATTGGACATGAATTAGCCTAGGTAGGACGAAAATGACCTAATTGTTCATCCAATGACACAAACACAACTATTGGATGCACAAGATTGGTTAGAAACCATAATTGGACAAGCATAAGCCTAGGGAGGTCGAAAATGACCTAATTGTTCATCCAATGACACAAACACAACTACTGGATGCAAAAGATTGGTTAGAAACCCTAATTGGACAAGGATAAGCCTAGGGAGGATGCAAATGACCTAAATGTTCATCCAATGACACAAAACACCTATTAGATGCACAAGATTGGTTGAAAACCCTAATTGGACAAGAATTAGCCTAGGGAGGACGAAAATGACCTAAATGTTCATCCAATGACACAAAAACACCTAATGGATGCACAAGATTGGTTAAAAACCCTAATTGGACTACATTAAGTGTAGGGAGGACGATAATGACCTAAATGTTCATCCAATGACACAAAACACCTATTGGATGCACAAGATTGGTTAAAAACCCTAATTGGACAAGAATCAGCCTAGGGAGGATGAAAATGATCTAAATGTTCATCCTATAACATAAAACACCTATTGGATGCACAAGATTGGTTAAAAACCCTAATTCGACAAGAATTAGCCTAGGGAGGACGAAAATGACCTAAATGTTCATCCAATGACACAAAAACACCTAATGGATGCACAAGATTGGTTAAAAACCCTAATTGGACTACATTAAGTGTAGGGAGGACGATAATGACCTAAATGTTCATCCAATGACACAAAACACATATTGGATGCACAAGATTGGTTAAAAACCCTAAATGGACATGAATTATCCTAGGGAGGACGATAATGACCTAAATGTTCATCCAATGACACAAACACAACTATTGGATGCACAAGTTTGGTTAGAAACCATAATTGGACAAGCATAAGCCTAGGGAGGTCGTAAATGACCTAATTGTTCATCCAATGACACAATCACAACTATTAGATGCACAAGATTGGTTAGAAACCCTAATTGGAC
Source organism: Cicer judaicum (assembly GCA_037974835.1). Lineage (NCBI taxonomy): Eukaryota > Viridiplantae > Streptophyta > Magnoliopsida > Fabales > Fabaceae > Cicer > Cicer judaicum. Next base: position 6,449,350 of record JBBPBS010000549.1, on the reverse strand, counting down.
AAGGATAAGCCTAGGAAGGATGAAAATGACCTAAATGTTCATCCAATGACACAAAACACCTATTAGATGCACAAGATTGGTTAAAAACCCTAATTGGACAGGAATTTGCCTAGGGAGGACGAAAATGACCTAAATGTTCATCCAATGACACAAAAACACCTAATGGATGCACAAGATTGGTTAAAAACCCTAATTGGACTACATTAAGTGTAGGGAGGACGAAAATGACCTAAATGTTCATAGAAATGACACAAAAACACCTAATGGATGCACAAGATTGGTTAAAAATCCTAATTGGACTACATTAAGTGTAGGGAGGACGAAAATGACCTAAATGTTCATCCAATGACACAAAATACCTATTGGATGCACAAGATTGGTTAAAAACCCTAATTGGACAAGAATTAGCCTAGGGAGGTCAAAAATGACCTAATTGTTCATCCAATGACACAAACACAACTATTGGATGCACAAGATTGGTTAGAAACCCTAATTGGACAAGCATAAGCCTAGGGAGGATGAAAATGACCTAAATGTCCATCCAATGAAACAAAAACACCTAATGGATGCACAAGATTGGTTAAAAACCCAAAATTGGACAAGAATTAGCCTAGGGAGGACGAAAATGACCTAATTGTTCATCCACTGACAGAAACACACCTATTGGATGCACAAGATTGGTTAGAAACCCTAATTGGACAAGAATAAGCCTAGGGAGGTCGAAAATGACCTAATTGTTCATCCAATGACACAAACACAACTATTGGATGCACAAGATTGGTTAGAAACCCTAATTGGACAAGCATAAGCCTAGGGAGGATGAAAATGACCTAAATGTCCATCCAATGAAACAAAAACACTTAATCGATGCACAAGATTGGTAAAAAGACCCTAATTGGACAAGAATTAGCCTACGGAGGACAAAAATTACCTAATTGTTCATCCAATGACACAAACACAACTATTGGATGCACGAGATTGGATAGAAACCCTAATTGAACAAGAATTAGCCTAGGGAGGACGAAAATGATCTAATTGTTCATCCAATAACACAAACACAACTATTGGATGCACAAGATTGGTTAAAACCCCTAATTGTTCAAGATTAAGTGTAGGGAGGACGAAAATGACCTAATTGTTCATCCAATGACACAAACACAACTATTGGATGCACAAGATTGGTTAGAAACCCTAATTGGACAAGCATAAGCCTAGGGAGGATGAAAATGACCTAAATGTCCATCCAATGAAACAAAAACACCTAATGGATGCACAAGATTGGTGAAAAACCCTAATTGGACAAGAATTAGCATACGGAGGACAAAAATGACCTAATTGTTCATCCAATGACACAAACAAAACTATTGGATGCACAAGATTGGATAGAAACCCTAATTGAACAAGAATTAGCCTAGGGAGGACTAAAATGACCTAATTGTTCATCCAACGACACAAACACAACTATTGGATGCACAAGATTGGTTAAAACCCCTAATTGATCAAGATTAAGTGTAGGGAGGACGAAAATGACCTAATTGTTCATCCAATGACACAAACACAACTATTGGATGCACAAGATTGGTTAGAAACCCTAATTGGACAAGCATAAGCCTAGGGAGGATGAAAATGACCTAAATGTCCATCCAATGAAACAAAAACACCTAATGGATGCACAAGATTGGTTAAAAACCCAAAATTGGACAAGAATTAGCCTAGGGAGGACGAAAATGACCTAATTGTTCATCCACTGACAGAAACACACCTATTGGATGCACAAGATTGGTTAGAAACCCTAATTGGACAAGAATAAGCCTAGGGAGGTCGAAAATGACCTAATTGTTCATCCAATGACACAAACACAACTATTGGATGCACAAGATTGGTTAAAAACCCTAATTGGACAAGAATTAGCCTAGGGAGGACGAAAATGACCTAAATGTTCATCCAATGACACAAAAACACCTATTGGATGCACAAAATTGGTTAAAAACCCTAATTGGACAAGAATTAGCCTAGGGAGGACAAAAATGACCTAATTGTTCATCCAATGACACAAACACAACTATTGGATGCACAAGATTGGTTAGAAACCCTAATTGGACAAGCATAAGCCTAGGGAGGATGAAAATGACCTAAATGTCCATCCAATGAAACAAAATCACCTAATGGATGCACAAGATTGGTTAAAAACCCAAATTGGACAAGAATTAGCCTAGGGAGGACCAAAATGACCTAATTGTTCATCCAATGACACAAACACACCTATTGGATGCACAAGATTGGTTAGAAACCCTAATTGGACAAGAATAAGCCTAGGGAGGTCGAAAATGACCTAATTGTTCATCCAATGACACAAACACAACTATTGATGCACAAGATTGGTTAGAAACCCTAATTGGACAAGCATAAGCCTAGGGAGGTCGAAAATAACCTAAATGTTCATCCAATGACACAAAAACACCTAATGGATGCACAAGATTGGTTAAAAACCCTAATTGGACAAGATTAAGTTTAGGGAGGACGAAAATGACCTAAATGTTCATCCAATGACACAAAACACCTATTGGATGCACAAGATTGGTTAAAAACCCTAATTGGACAAGAATTATCCTAGGGAGGACGAAAATGACCTAATTGTTCATCCAATGACACAAACACACCTATTGGATGCACAAGATTGGATAGAAACCCTAATTGGACAAGGTTAAGTTTAGGGAGGACGAAAATGACGTAAATATTCGTCCAATGATACAAAACACCTATTGGATGCACAAGATTGGTTAAAAACCCTAATTGGACTAGAATTATCCTAGGGAGGACGAAAATGATCTAATTGTTCATCCAATTACACAAAAACACCAATTGGATGCTCAAGATTGGTTAAAAACCCTAATTAGACAAGATTAAGTGTAGGGATGACGAAAATGACCTAAATATTCATCCAATGACACAAAACACCTATTGGATGCACAAGATTGGTTAAAAACCCTAATTGGACAAGAATTAGCCTAGGGAGGACGAAAATGACCTAATTGTTCATCCAATGACACAAACACAACTATTGGATGCACAAGATTGGTTAGAAACCCTAATTGGACAAGCATAAGCCTAGGGTGGTCGAAAATGAACTAATTGTTCATCCAATGACACAAACACAACTATTGGATGCACAAGATTGGTTAGAAACCCTAATTGGACAAGGATAAGCCTAGGGAGGATGAAAATGACCTAAATGTTCATACAATGACACAAAACACCTATTGGATGCACAAGATTGGTTAAAATCCCTAATTGGACAAGAATTAGCCTAGGGAGGACGAATATGACCTAATTGTTCATCCAATGACACAAACACAACTATTGGATGCACAAGATTGGTTAGAAACCCTAATTGGACAAGCATAAGCCTAGGGAGGTCGAAAATGACCTAATTGTTCATCCAATGACACAAACACAACTATTGGATGCACAAGATTGGTTAGAAACCCTAATTGGACAAGAATTAGCCTAGGGAGGACGAAAATGACCTAAATGTTCATCCAATGACACAAAAACACCTAATGGATGCACAAGATTGGTTAAAAACCCTAATTGGACTACATTAAGTGTAGGGAGGACGAAAATGAACTAAATGTTCATCCAACGACCCAAAACACCTATTGGATGCACAAGATTGGTTAAAAACCCTAATTGGACAAGAATTAGCCTAGGGAGGACGAAAATGACCTAAATGTTCATCCAATGACACAAAAACACCTAATGGATGCACAAGATTGGTTAAAAATCCTAATTGGACTACATTAAGTGTAGGGAGGACGAAAATGAACTAAATGTTCATCCCACGACCCAAAACACCTATTGGATGCACAAGATTGGTTAAAAACCCTAATTGGACATGAATTAGCCTAGGGAGGACGAAAATGACCTAAATGTTCATACAATGACACAAAAACACCTAATGGATGCACAAGATTGGTTAAAAACCCTAATTGGACTACATTAAGTGTAGGGAGGACGAAAATGACCTAAATGTTCATCCAATGACACAAAACACCTATTGGATGCACAAGATTGGTTCAAAACCCTAATTGGACTACATTAAGTGTAGGGAGGACGAAAATGACCTAAAGGTTCATCCAATGACACAAAACACCTATTGGATGCACAAGATTGGTTAAAAACCCTAATTGGACAAGAATTAGCCTAGGGAGGACGAAAATGACCTAAATGTTCATCCAATGACACAAAAACACCTAATGGATGCACAAGATTGGTTAAAAACCCTAATTGGACTACATTAAGTGTAGGGAGGACGAAAATGACCTAAATGTTCATCCAACGACCCAAAACACCTTTTGGATGCACAAGATTGGTTAAAAACCCTAATTGGACAAGAATTTGCCTAGGGAGGACGAAAATGACCTAAATGTTCATCCAATGACACAAAAACACCTAATGGATGCACAAGATTGGTTAAAAACCCTAATTGGACTACATTAAGTGTAGGGAGGACGAAAATGAACTAAATGTTCATCCAACGACCCAAAACACCTATTGGATGCACAAGATTGGTTAAAAACCCTAATTGGACAAGAATTTGCCTAGGGAGGACGAAAATGACCTAAATGTTCATCCAATGACACAAAAACACCTAATGGATGCACAACATTGGTTAAAAACCCTAATTGGACAAGAATTAGCCTAAATGTTCATCCAATGACACAAAACACCTATTAGATGCACAAGATTGGTTAAAAACCCTAATTGGACTACATTAAGTGTAGGGAGGACGAAAATTACCTAAATGTTCATCCAATGACACAAAACACCTATTGGATGCACAACATTGGTTAAAAACCCTAATTGGATAAGAATTAGCCTAAGGAGGACGAAAATGACCTAAATGATCATCCAATGACACAAAAACACCAAATGGATGCACAAGATTGGTTAAAAATCCTAATTGGACTACATTAAGTGTAGGGAGGACGAAAATGAACTCAATGTTCATCCAAAGACCCAAAACACCTATTGGATGCACAAGATTGGTTAAAAACCCTAATTGGACAAGAATTTGCCTAGGGAGGACGAAAATGACCTAAATGTTCATCCAATGACACAAAAACACCTAATGGATGCACAAGATTGGTTAAAAACCCTAATTGGACTACATTAAGTGTAGGGAGGACGAAAATGTCCTAAATGTTCAAAGAAATGACACAAAAACACCTAATGGACGCACAAGATTGGTTCAAAATCCTAATTGGACTACATTAAGTGTAGGGAGGACGAAAATGACCTAAATGTTCATCCAATGACACAAAATACCTATTGGATGCACAAGATTTGTTAAAAACCCTAATTGGACAAGAATTAGCCTAGGGAGGACAAAAATGACCTAATTGTTCATCCAATGACACAAACACAACTATTGGATGCACAAGATTGGTTAGAAACCCTAATTGGACAAGCATAAGCCTAGGGAGGATGAAAATGACCTAAATGTCCATCCAATGAAACAAAAACACCTAATGGATGCACAAGATTGGTTAAAAACCCAAAATTGGACAAGAATTAGCCTAGGGAGGACGAAAATGACCTAATTGTTCATCCACTGACAGAAACACACTTATTGGATGCACAAGATTGGTTAGAAACCCTAATTGGACAAGAATAAGCCTAGGGAGGTCGAAAATGACCTAATTGTTCATCCAATGACACAAACACAACTATTGGATGCACAAGATTGGTTAGAAACCTTAATTGGACAAGGATAAGCCTAGGGAGGATGAAAATGACCTAAATGTTCATCCAATGACACAAAAACACCTAATGGATGCACAAGATTGGTTAAAAACCCTAATTGGACTACATTAAGTGTAGGGAGGACGATAATGACCTAAATGTTCATCCAATGAGACCAAACACCTATTGGATGCACAAGATTGGTTAAAAACCATAATTGGACAAGAATTAGCCTAGGGAGGACGAAAATGACCTAATTGTTCATCCAATGACACAAACACAACTATTGGATGCACAAGATTGGTTAGAAACCCTAATTGGACAAGCATAAGCCTAGGGAGGTCGAAAATGACCTAATTGTTCATGCAATGACCAAACATAACTATTGGATGCACAAGATTAGTTAGAAACGCTAATTGGACAAGGATAAGCCTAGGGAGGATGAAAATGACCTAAATATTCATCCAATGACACAAAACACCTATTGGATGCACAAGATTGGTGATAAACCCTAATTGGACAGAATTAGCCTAGGGAGGACGAAAATGACCTAATTGTTCATCCAATGACACAAACACAACTATTGGATGCACAAGATTGGTTAGAAACCCTAATTGGACAAGCATAAGCCTAGGGTGGTCGAAAATGAACTAATTGTTCATCCAATGACACAAACACAACTATTGGATGCACAAGATTGGTTAGAAACCCTAATTGGACAAGGATAAGCCAAGGGAGGATGAAAATGACCTAAATGTTCATCCAATGACACAAAACACCTATTGGATGCACAAGATTGGTTAAAATCCCTAATTGGACAAGAATTAGCCTAGGGAGGACGAATATGACCTAATTGTTCATCCAATGACACAAACACAACTATTGGATGCACAAGATTGGTTAGAAACCCTAATTGGACAAGCATAAGCCTAGGGAGGTCGAAAATGACCTAATTGTTCATCCAATGACACAAACACAAATATTGGATGCACAAGATTGGTTAGAAACCCTAGTTGGACAAGGATAAGCCTAGGGAGGATGAAAATGACCTAAATGTTCATCCAATGACACAAAACACCTATTAGATGCACAAGATTGGTTAAAAACCCTAATTGGACAAGAATTAGCCTAGGGAGGACGAAAATGACCTAAATGTTCATCCAATGACACAAAAACACCTAATGGATGCACAAGATTGGTTAAAATCCCTAATTGGACTACATTAAGTGTAGGGAGGACGAAAATGACCTAAATGTTCATCCAACGACCCAAAACACCTTTTGGATGCACAAGATTGGTTAAAAACCCTAATTGGACAAGAATTTGCCTAGGGAGGACGAAAATGACCTAAATGTTCATCCAATGACACAAAAACACCTAATGGATGCACAAGATTGGTTAAAAACCCTAATTGGACTACATTAAGTGTAGGGAGGACGAAAATGAACTAAATGTTCATCCAACGACCCAAAACACCTATTGGATGCACAAGATTGGTTAAAAACCCTAATTGGACAAGAATTTGCCTAGGGAAGACGAAAATGACCTAAATGTTCATCCAATGACACAAAAACACCTAATGGATGCACAACATTGGTTAAAAACCCAAATTGGACAAGAATTAGCCTAAATGTTCATCCAATGACACAAAACACCTATTAGATGCACAAGATTGGTTAAAAACCCTAATTAGACAAGAATTAGCCTAGGGAGGACGAAAATGACCTAAATGTTCATCCAATGACACAAAAACACCTAATGGATGCACAAGATTGGTTAAAAATCCTAATTGGACTACATTAAGTGTAGGGAGGACGAAAATGAACTAAATGTTCATCCAACGACCCAAAACACCTATTGGATGCACAAGATTGGTTAGAAACCATAATTGGACAAGCATAAGCCTAGGGAGGTCGAAAATGACCTAATTGTTCATCCAATGACACAAACACAACTATTGGATGCACAAGATTGGTTAGAAACCCTAATTGGACAAGGATAAGCCTAGGGAGGATGAAAATGACCTAAATGTTCATCCAATGACACAAAACACCTATTAGATGCACAAGATTGGTTAAAAACCCTAATTGGACAAGAATTAGCCTAGGGAGGACGAAAATGACCTAAATGTTCATCCAACGACACAAAAACACATAATGGATGCACAAGATTGGTTAAAAACCCTAATTGGACAAGAATTAGCCTAGGGAGGACGAAAATGACCTAAATGTTCATCCAATGACACAAAAACACCTATTGGATGCACAAGATTGGTTAAAAACCCTAATTGGACAAGAATTAGCCTAGGGATGACGAAAATGACCTAAATGTTCATCCAATGACACCAAAACACCTATTGGATGCACAAAATTGGTTAAAAACCCTAATTGGACAAGAATTAGCCTAGGGAGGACAAAAATGACCTAATTGTTCATCCAATGACACAAATACAACTATTGGATGCACAAGATTGGTTAGAAACCCTAATTGGACAAGGATAAGCCTAGGGAGGATGAAAATGACCTAAATGTTCATCCAATGACACAAAACACCTATTAGATGCACAAGATTGGTTAAAAACCCTAATTGGACAAGAATTAGCCTAGGGAGGACGAAAATGACCTAAATGTTCATCCAATGACACAAAAACACCTAATGGATGCACAAGATTGGTTAAAAACCCTAATTGGACTACATTAAGTGTAGGGAGGACGAAAATGAACTAAATGTTCATCCAACGACCCAAAACACCTATTGGATGCACAAGATTGGTTAAAAACCCTAATTGGACAAGAATTAGCCTAGGGAGGACGAAAATGACCTAAATGTTCATCCAATGACACAAAAACACCTAATGGATGCACAAGATTGGTTAAAAATCCTAATTGGACTACATTAAGTGTAGGGAGGACGAAAATGAACTAAATGTTCATCCCACGACCCAAAACACCTATTGGATGCACAAGATTGGTTAAAAACCCTAATTGGACATGAATTAGCCTAGGGAGGACGAAAATGACCTAAATGTTCATACAATGACACAAAAACACCTAATGGATGCACAAGATTGGTTAAAAACCCTAATTGGACTACATTAAGTGTAGGGAGGACGAAAATGACCTAAATGTTCATCCAATGACACAAAACACCTATTGGATGCACAAGATTGGTTAAAAACCCTAATTGGACAAGAATTAGCCTAGGGAGGACCAAAATGACCTAATTGTTCATCCAATGACACAAACACAACTATTGGATGCACAAGATTGGTTAGAAACCCTAATTGGACAAGCATAAGTCTAGGGAGGATGAAAATGACCTAAATGTCCATCCAATGAAACAAAAACACCTAATGGATGCACAAGATTGGTTAAAAACCCTAATTGGACCAGAATTAGCCTAGGGAGGACCAAAATGACCTAATTGTTCATCCAATGACACAAACACACCTATTGGATGCACAAGATTGGTTAAAAACCCTAATTGGACAAGAATTAGCCTAGGGAGGACGAAAATGACCTAAATGTTCATCCAATGACACAAAAACACCTAATGGATGCACAAGATTGGTTAAAAACCCTAATTGGACTACATTAAGTGTAGGGAGGACGAAAATGACCTAAATGTTCATAGAAATGACACAAAAACACCTAATGGATGCACAAGATTGGTTAAAAATCCTAATTGGACTACATTAAGTGTAGGGAGGACGAAAATGACCTAAATGTTCATCCAATGACACAAAATACCTATTGGATGCACAAGATTGGTTAAAAACCCTAATTGGACAAGAATTAGCCTAGGGAGGTCAAAAATGACCTAATTGTTCATCCAATGACACAAACACAACTATTGGATGCACAAGATTGGTTAGAAACCCTAATTGGACAAGCATAAGCCTAGGGAGGATGAAAATGACCTAAATGTCCATCCAATGAAACAAAAACACCTAATGGATGCACAAGATTGGTTAAAAACCCAAAATTGGACAAGAATTAGCCTAGGGAGGACGAAAATGACCTAATTGTTCATCCACTGACAGAAACACACCTATTGGATGCACAAGATTGGTTAGAAACCCTAATTGGACAAGAATAAGCCTAGGGAGGTCGAAAATGACCTAATTGTTCATCCAATGACACAAACACAACTATTGGATGCACAAGATTGGTTAGAAACCCTAATTGGACAAGCATAAGCCTAGGGAGGATGAAAATGACCTAAATGTCCATCCAATGATACAAAAACACCTAATGGATGCACAAGATTGGTTAAAAACCCTAATTGGACAAGAATTAGCCTAGGGAGGACGAAAATGACCTAATTGTTCATTCAATGACACAAACACAACTATTGGATGCACAAGATTGGTTAGAAACCCTAATTGGACAAGGATAAGCCTAGGGAGGATGAAAATGACCTAAATGTTCACCCAATGACACAAAACACCTATTGGATGCAAAACATTGGTTAAAAACCCTAATTGGACAATAATTAGCCTAGGGAGGACGAAAATGACCTAAATGTTCATCCAATGACACAAAAACACCTAATGGATGCACAAGATTGGTTAAAAATCCTAATTGGACTACATTAAGTGTAGGGAGGACGAAAATGAACTAAATGTTCATCCAACGACCCAAAACACCTATTGGATGCACAAGATTGGTGAAAAACCCTAATTGGACAAGAATTTGCCTAGGGAGGACGAAAATGACCTAAATGTTCATGCAATGACACAAAAACACCTAATGGATGCACAAGATTGGTTAAAAACCCTAATTGGACTACATTAAGTGTAGGGAGGACGAAAATGACATAAATGTTCGTCCAATGACACAAAACACCTATTGGATGCACAAGATTGGTTAAAAACACTAATTGGACAAGTATCAGCCTAGGGAGGATGAAAATGACCTAAATGTTCGTCCTATAACATAAAACACCTATTGGATGCACAAGATTGGTTAAAAACCCTAATTGGACAAGAATCAGCCTAGGGAGGATGAAAATGACCTAAATGTTCGTCCTATAACATAAAACACCTATTGGATGCACAAGATTGGTTAAAAACCCTAATTGGACTACATTAAGTGTAGGGAGGACGATAATGACCTAAATGTTCATCCAATGACACAAAACACCTATTGGATGCACAAGATTGGTTAAAAACCCTAATTGGACAAGAATTAGCCTAGGGAGGACAAAAATGACCTAATTGTTCATCCAATGACACAAACACAACTATTGGATGCACAAGATTTGTTAGAAACCCTAATTGGACAAGCATAAGCCTAGGGAGGATTAAAATGACCTAAATGTCCATCCAACGATACAAAAACACGTAATGGATGCACAAGATTGGTTAAAAACCTTAATTGGACAACAATTAGCCTAGGGAGGACGAAAATGACCTAATTGTTCATTCAATGACACAAACACAACTATTGGATGCACAAGATTGGTTAGAAACCCTAATTGGACAAGCATAAGCCTAGGGAGGTCGAAAATGAACTAATTGTTCATCCAATGACACAAACACAACTATTGGATGCACAAGATTGGTTAGAAACCCTAATTGGACAAGGATAAGCCTAGGGAGGATGAAAATGACCTAAATGTTCATCCGATGACACAAAAACACCTAATGGATGCACAAGATTGGTTAAAAATCCTAATTGGACTACATTAAGTGTAGGGAGGACGAAAATGAACTAAATGTTCATCCAATGACACAAAACACCTATTGGATGCACAACATTGGTTAAAAACCCTAATTGGACAAGAATTAGCCTAGGGAGGACGAAAATGACCTAAATGTTCATCCAATGACACAAAAACACCTAATGGATGCACAAGATTGGTTAAAAACCCTAATTGGCCTACATTAAGTGTAGGGGGGACGAAAATGACCTAAATGTTCATCCAATGACCCAAAAACACCTAATGGATGCACAAGATTGGTTAAAAATCCTAATTGGACTACATTAAGTGTAGGGAGGACGAAAATGAACTAAATGTTCATCCCACGACCCAATACACCTATTGGATGCACAAGATTGGTTAAAAACCCTAATTGGACAAGAATTAGCCTAGGGAGGACGAAAATGACCTAAATGTTCATCCAATGACACAAAAACACCTAATGGATGCACAAGATTGGTTAAAAATCCTAATTGGACTACATTAAGTGTAGGGAGGACGAAAATGAACTAAATGTTCATCCCACGACCCAAAACACCTATTGGATGCACAAGATTGGTTAAAAACCCTAATTCGACAAGAATTAGCCTAGGGAGGTCGAAAATGACCTAAATGTTCATCCAATGACACAAAAACACCTAATGGATGCACAAGATTGGTTAAAAACCGTAATTGGACATGAATTAGCCTAGGGAGGTCGAAAATGACCTAATTGTTCATCCAATGACACAAAAACACCTAATGGATGCACAAGATTGGTTAAAAACCCTAATTGGACTACATTAAGTGTAGGGGGGACGAAAATGACCTAAATGTTCATCCAATGACACAAAAACACCTAATGGATGCACAAGATTGGTTAAAAATCCAAATTGGACTACATTAAGTGTAGGGAGGACGAAAATTACCTAAATGTTCATCCAATGACACAAAAAACCTATTGGATGCACAAGATTGGTTAAAAACCCTAATTGGACAAGAATTAGCCTAGGGAGGACGAAAATGACCTAAATGTTCATCCAATGACACAAAAACACCTAATGGATGCACAAGATTGGTTAAAAATCCTAATTGGACTACATTAAGTGTAGGGAGGACGAAAATGAACTAAATGTTCATCCAACGACCCAAAACACCTATTGGATGCACAAGATTGGTTAAAAACCCTAATTGGACAAGAATTTGCCTAGGGAGGACGAAAATGACCTAAATGTTCATGCAATGACACAAAAACACCTAATGGATGCACAAGATTGGTTAAAAAACCCTAATTGGACTACACTAAGTGTAGGGAGGACGAAAATGACCTAAATGTTCGTCCAATGACACAAAACACCTATTGGATGCACAAGATTGGTTAAAAACCCTAATTGGACAAGAATTAGCCTAGGGAGGATGAAAATGACCTAAATGTTCATCCAATGACACAAATACACTTAATTGATGCACATGATTGGTTTAAAACCCTAATTGGACTACATTAAGTGTAGGGAGGACGAAAATGACCTAAATCTTCATCCAATGACACAAAACACCTATTTGATGCACAAGATTGGTTAAAAACCCTAATTGGACAAGAATTAGCCTAGGGAGGACAAAAATGACCTAATTGTTCATCCAATGACACAAACACAACTATTGGATGCACAAGATTGGTTAGAAACCCTAATTGGACAAGCATAAGCCTAGGGAAGATGAAAATGACCTAAATGTCCATCCAATGAAACAAAAACACCTAATGGATGCACAAGATTGGTTAAAAACCCAAATTTGACAAGAATTAGCCTAGGGAGAACCAAAATGACCTAATTGTTCATCCAATGACACAAACACACCTATTGGATGCACAAGATTGGTTAGAAACCCTAATTGGACAAGAATAAGCCTAGGGAGGTCGAAAATGACCTAATTGTTCATCCAATGACACAAACACAACTATTGGATGCACAAGATTGGTTAGAAACCCTAATTGGACAAGCATAAGCCTAGGGAGGTCGAAAATGACCTAATTGTTCATCCAATGACACAAACACAACTATTGGATGCACAAGATTGGTTAGAAACCCTAGTTGGACAAGGATAAGCCTAGGGAGGATGAAAATGACCTAAATGTTCATCCAATGACACAAAACACCTATTAGATGCACAAGATTGGTTAAAAACCCTAATTGGACAAGAATTAGCCTAGGGAGGACGAAAATGACCTAAATGTTCATCCAATGACACAAAAACACCTAATGGATGCACAAGATTGGTTAAAATCCCTAATTGGACTACATTAAGTGTAGGGAGGACGAAAATGACCTAAATGTTCATCCAACGACCCAAAATACCTTTTGGATGCACAAGATTGGTTAAAAACCCTAATTGGACAAGAATTTGCCTAGGGAGGACGAAAATGACCTAAATGTTCATCCAATGACACAAAAACACCTAATGGATGCACAAGATTGGTTAAAAACCCTAATTGGACTACATTAAGTGTAGGGAGGACGAAAATGAACTAAATGTTCATCCAACGACCCAAAACACCTATTGGATGCACAAGATTGGTTAAAAACCCTAATTGGACAAGAATTTGCCTAGGGAAGACGAAAATGACCTAAATGTTCATCCAATGACACAAAAACACCTAATGGATGCACAACATTGGTTAAAAACCCAAATTGGACAAGAATTAGCCTAAATGTTCATCCAATGACACAAAACACCTATTAGATGCACAAGATTGGTTAAAAACCCTAATTAGACAAGAATTAGCCTAGGGAGGACGAAAATGACCTAAATGTTCATCCAATGACACAAAAACACCTAATGGATGCACAAGATTGGTTAAAAATCCTAATTGGACTACATTAAGTGTAGGGAGGACGAAAATTACCTAAATGTTCATCCAATGACACAAAACACCTATTGGATGCACAACATTGGTTAAAAACCCTAATTGGACAAGAATTAGCCTAAGGAGGACGAAAATGACCTAAATGTTCATCCAAGGACACAAAAACACCAAATGGATGCACAAGATTGGTTAAAAATCCTAATTGGACTACATTAAGTGTAGGGAGGACGAAAATGAATTAAATGTTCATCCAAAGACCCAAAACACCTATTGGATGCACATGATTGGTTAAAAACCCTAATTGGACAAGAATTTTCCTAGGGAGGACGAAAATGACCTAAATGTTCATCCAATGACACAAAAACACCTAATGGATGCACAAGATTGGTTAAAAACCCTAATTGGACTACATTAAGTGTAGGGAGGACGAAAATGACCTAAATGTTCAAAGAAATGACACAAAAACACCTAATGGACGCACAAGATTGGTTAAAAATCCTAATTGGACTACATTAAGTGTAGGGAGGACGAAAATGACCTAAATGTTCATCCAATGACACAAAATACCTATTGGACAAGAATTAGCCTAGGGAGGACGAAAATGACCTAAATGTTCATCCAATGACACAAAAACACCTAATGGATGCACAAGATTGGTTAAAAACCCTAATTGGACTACATTAAGTGTAGGGAGGACGATAATGACCTAAATATTCATCCAATGACACAAAACACCTTTTGGATGCACAAGATTGGTTAAAAACCCTAATTGGACAAGAATTAGCCTAGGGAGGACAAAAATGACCTAATTGTTCATCCAATGACACAAACACAACAATTGGATGCGCAAGATTTGTTAGAAACCCTAATTGGACAAGCATAAGCCTAGGGTGGATGAAAATGACCTAAATGTTCATCCAATGATACAAAAACACCTAATGGATGCACAAGATTGGTTAAAAACCCTAATTGTACAAGAATTAGCCTACGGAGGACGAAAATGACCTAATTGTTCATTCAATGACACAAACACAACTATTGGATGCACAAGATTGGTTAGAAACCCTAATTGGACAAGGATAAGCCTAGGGAGGAGGAAAATGACTTAAATGTTCATCCAATGACACAAAACACCTATTGGATGCACAACATTGATTAAAAACCCTAATTGGACAATAATTAGCCTAGGGAGGACGAAAATGACCTAAATGTTCATCCAATGACACAAAAACACCTAATGGATGCACAAGATTGGTTAAAAATCCTAATTGGACTACATTAAGTGTAGGGAGGACGAAAATGAACTAAATGTTCATCCAACGACCCAAAACACCTATTGGATGCACAAGATTGGTTAAAAACCCTAATTGGACAAGAATTTGCCTAGGGAGGACGAAAATGACCTAAATGTTCATGCAATGACACAAAAACACCTAATGGATGCACAAGATTGGTTAAAAACCCTAATTGGACTACATTAAGTGTAGGGAGGACGAAAATGACATAAATGTTCGTCCAATGACACAAAACACCTATTGGATGCACAAGATTGGTTAAAAACACTAATTGGACAAGTATCAGCCTAGGGAGGATGAAAATGACCTAAATGTTCGTCCTATAACATAAAACACCTATTGGATGCACAAGATTGGTTAAAAACCCTAATTGGACAAGAATCAGCCTAGGGAGGATGAAAATGACCTAAATGTTCGTCCTATAACATAAAACACCTATTGGATGCACAAGATTGGTTAAAAACCCTAATTGGACTACATTAAGTGTAGGGAGGACGATAATGACCTAAATGTTCATCCAATGACACAAAACACCTATTGGATGCACAAGATTGGTTAAAAACCCTAATTGGAAATGAATTAGCCTAGGGAGGACGATAATGACCTAATTGTTCATCCAATGACACAAACACAACTATTGGATGCACAAGATTGGTTAGAAACCCTAGTTGGACAAGGATAAGCCTAGGGAGGATGAAAATGACTTAAATGTTCATCCAATGACACAAAACACCTATTAGATGCACAAGATTGGTTAAAAACCCAAATTGGATAAGAATTAGCCTAGGGAGGACGAAAATGACCTAAATGTTCATCCAATGACACAAAAACACCTAATGGATGCACAAGATTGGTTAAAAACCCTAATTGGACTACATTAAGTGTAGGGAGGACGATAATGACCTAAATGTTCATCCAATGACACAAAACACCTATTGGATGCACAAGATTGGTTAAAAACCCTAATTGGACATGAATTAGCCTAAGGAGGACGATAATGACCTAATTGTTCATCCAATGACACAAACATACCTGTTGGATGCACAAGTTTGGTTAGAAACCATAATTGGACAAGCATAAGCCTAGGGAGGTCGAAAATGACCTAATTGTTCATCCAATGACACAAACACAACTATTGGATGCACAAGATTGGTTAGAAACCCTAATTGGACAAGGATAAGCCTAGGAAGGATGAAAATGACCTAAATGTTCATCCAATGACACAAAACACCTATTAGATGCACAAGATTGGTTAAAAACCCTAGATGGACAAGAATTAGACTAGGGAGGACGAAAATGACCTAAATGTTCATCCCATGACACAAAAACACCTAATGGATGCACAAGATTGGTTAAAAACCCTAATTGGACTACATTAACTATAGGGAGGACGATAATGACCTAAATGTTCATCCAATGACACAAAACACCTATTGGATGCACAAGATTGGTTAAAAACCCTAATTGGACAAGAATTAGCCTAGGGAGGACAAAAATGACCTAATTGTTCATCCAATGACACAAACACAACTATTGGATGCACAAGATTGGTTAGAAACCCTAATTGGACAAGCATAAGCCTAGGGAAGATGAAAATGACCTAAATGTCCATCCAATGAAACAAAAACACCTAATGGATGCACAAGATTGGTTAAAAACCCAAATTTGACAAGAATTAGCCTAGGGAGAACCAAAATGACCTAATTGTTCATCCAATGACACAAACACACCTATTGGATGCACAAGATTGGTTAGAAACCCTAATTGGACAAGAATAAGCCTAGGGAGGTCGAAAATGACCTAATTGTTCATCCAATGACACAAACACAACTATTGGATGCACAAGATTGGTTAGAAATCCTAATTGGACAAGGATAAGCCTAGGGAGGATGAAAATGACCTAAATGTTCATACAATGACACAAAACACCTATTGGATGCACAAGATTGGTTAAAATCCCTAATTGGACAAGAATTAGCCTAGGGAGGACGAATATGACCTAATTGTTCATCCAATGACACAAACACAACTATTGGATGCACAAGATTGGTTAGAAACCCTAATTGGACAAGCATAAGCCTAGGGAGGTCGAAAATGACCTAATTGTTCATCCAATGACACAAACACAACTATTGGATGCACAAGATTGGTTAGAAACCCTAGTTGGACAAGGATAAGCCTAGGGAGGATGAAAATGACCTAAATGTTCATCCAATGACACAAAACACCTATTAGATGCACAAGATTGGTTAAAAACCCTAATTGGACAAGAATTAGCCTAGGGAGGACGAAAATAACCTAAATGTTCATCCAATGACACAAAAACACCTAATGGATGCACAAGATTGGTTAAAAACCCTAATTGGACTACATTAAGTGTAGGGAGGACGAAAATGACCTAAATGTTCATCCAACGACCCAAAATACCTTTTGGATGCACAAGATTGGTTAAAAACCCTAATTGGACAAGAATTTGCCTAGGGAGGACGAAAATGACCTAAATGTTCATCCAATGACACAAAAACACCTA